>JACCGJ010017009.1:78460-96089 GCA_013407085.1 Atriophallophorus winterbourni | reverse complement strand
AAGGACGGTCCAAGCCCGTCTGAGAGAGGAGGAGGGTTGGGCTTAGGGCTAGCAACCCTATCCCGTAAAACCTACATTGCTACGGAAACGATGACAACAGATCCGTGGTTCGGTCATGTCTGCAGGATGGATCCCAGTTCGCATACGAAGGTAGCCATGCACTGGCGTCCGTAAGGTAAACGAAAATGGGGACGGCCCAAGGAAACTTGGCGCAGAACGTTGGAACGCGAACTACATGCACAAGGATTTACGGTGCAGACGGCAACGAAAGCAGCGACAGACCGGAACCACTGGCGTGAATTTGTCTTCGCCTCATGTGCCACCCGGCACGGAGAGGACTGAATGAATGAATGAATATCCGGTGTGTAGGCACCTCATTCCAGTTTGTTTGTGCTTACTCTACTATAGATTCCGTAGCTGTTTAAGTCCCGCTCTCCCCCATTTCCAGGATTTCGAGTATTCATCATTGGATGAGATTTATGCATTCGGAACATGCTGGCATTTATATTTCTTTCTCTGATGATGTCGATGATGATGATTGGATCGGCCTGATGCACAACCGGCGAATTTATAGAAAAACAAATATACAAACTTCGTTGACGTTTTCACACAAGGGATACAAGATCATAGTTCACTTAACTTTGTTTCGTTTACTAGTCTTTTTCTTGGAATGGCGTCGTTATGAGGTTGGTCGTTCTCCGATACAGCTCACGCAGATGAAAATTTTGACAACCAACCTGGCTTTGAGTTGGTCTCCTCTTCGCGGTTGAAGTCTGTAGGAGCTGAATTTATTACGATTACTGAGAGATTTGATTCCTAATCGGATTTAGTGACAATCTTGCATTATCTCACATGTTGTCGAATGTTATGGCGAAACTTAATAAAATCCATCTTTCAGTAAGCACTACATCTTTGTTTTGGTGCTCACTCTACTTATTCCACGACCTTCAAAGTTCTGTCCCCTCTACTTATTTACTATTTTATAGTGCCATCAATATATGTCAATAAAGCATTCGGCACACGATACTAATGCCACGCTCTCATTAATGATACTAGTGACACTTAACAACTTCGTCTTCCAATTTTCAATTTCCGCCTTGAATTTTCAGCTCGCCTTTTTTTTAGCCAACACTGAGTATGGCCGGATCCGAAGAAGTGAAAAACACTATTCGTCATCATGTTTTATCACTTTCAAAACTTTTTGGGTGGGTCAACTATTTCTATTGCTTACATACAGAGTTGACCCCACATCTGATTCACGAATGCTGGACTTCGTTGACAGGCTAGAGCAGAGCATCGGCTCTTTTCACTGTTCAGAGGTGAGATTTCATTTTGTTTCTAATCAATCTTTATTCTGAAGACAAACGTTCAATCTTCACTTGAACGGTTATGCGAGGGAGTGCAAGAACCTCAGGAATTAATACAAAAGTTCAACGAAGTGAAACTTAGCAAGTAATTGATGTTTCTAAACTTATTTTTCCTTAGCACGCGCGAGCTGAATCCATTAGTTTATCTTTATTCTCGAATAAAATCTGAACCTGAGCTGGCCTCTGCTTTGTGCGAGGTAATTGTCATGTTTTGATTAACGATTATTATTGGTATTGGTATCAACATTATTATATTCCTGGTTAACATCACTTGTTGTATTACAAATTCCTACGCGGTCTCGATTGCTCATCAACACTAATCCTCCTATCGGAGTCTTTATGCATTATTGCGACTACCTGATTGAGATCATCAATCGAATGAAATTAACCATGCAACATGTTATTCGTGCTTGCTATACCGGTGTGATGAGAGCGTTGCTAAAATATTTTATCGCACTATCTTGAAGTGTAGATTTGTGTTGAAATTTTCGGGGTCGAAATGTTTAAAAGGAATACGGATATCGATAGTTAAGTTCTCATGACCTTCTGTCCATGACACCTATAAGTTTTCCACTGTTCTATAGACTAACGATTGATTGAAAGCACAAGCGTGATCCAGGCAAAGTGCCGTGCAGTCACAGACTACACATGGGCTAAGATACTGTCAGGTTGCCCAGGCCTAGACAAATATGAGAAAGAAAATATAATAGAAATGGTAGTGAGACTCCAGCGTGTTTCAGCGTGCAGCTCACTATCGGTGGCCAATCAATTTAGCACGATGTTAGCCGCACAGCACAAAAGTGCTGCACGATTGCACATCCGTGCATGTTTTAATGTCTCGCCGCACGGGTGTGCAATCAACAGTACTTCTGTGGTGCGCAATTAAGCCTTGCTATATTGATTTGCCAGTGGCACTGAGCTCCATGCGTTAACACTCTGTGGTCTCAATGCCGCTTTAATCTGTCTCAGCCCGGTCAACCTGATAGTATCTGAGTCCACTTGCAGCCTATGACTCTGCGGCACATTGTCTGGTTTCTGGCTCGTGATGTCATACTCATACTGATGTAGAAACCTAAGCACATTGAATCCACAGAAATGTTAGCTGTTTTTTTCGATGCCATATGACCAACCCTTAAAACTGGTTAAATCATGAGACTATCCCAGTTTTATTCGATTCGCTTTTGGTTTCAAATTTTCCGCAACCTTTTTATTGTTTTCAGGGTGCCGGTTTCCTTGAACATTATCCCAGAGATTCCAGTGCATCATTCAGCAGTTTATTACATTCAGTTGACACTGAACGTACACTTCCCGGTCCACTTGTCACACCTGCGTCTGATTCATTGTATCTTGATGCCGCTTCCTTGTCTGGTAGTCAAGCTGATGATGCAGATCTTACTGTGGTCTATATGACTGATCGGCACCGTCCCGGGCCAGATTCACGTGATCGTCAAGGTGCTGGCAACAAGTCGCGCCACCATTTAGCACCAGACTGGTATTTCAATCGACCCAGTTTGTGGTATGATTACTTACCTGTGGAAGATTATTCTGGTGACGTGAGTTTCAATTCAATTAATAACTTTCAGTAACATGTTCGTGATTCATTCATAGATTTTGCTGGCAGAAGAAGTATCTGTTAATTTTTTCGTCTGACTACTCATTTATTTGCGGAACACGTTCATCATTTTAATATTATTTCCGCTGTGTTGATCAATATCTGAACTTCGGCGTCCCGGTTTCGATCATTGTATGATTCGAGCCAAAACGTGATCATGGATGTAGAATTTTCAGTGCCGTATGCGGATGTGCACGGATGTGCAATCGTGCAGCATTTCTCTGCTGTACGGCTAACATCGTGCTAAATTGATTGACCAACGGTAGTGAGCTGCGTGCGAGTACACGCTGGAGTCTCACTACCATTTCTATTTTCCCCCTCATATCTGTCTAGGCCTGGGCAACCTGACAGTATCTCAGCCCACGTGCAGTCTCTGACTGTGCGGCACTTTGCCTGGATCAGGCTTGTGCTTTCATACATACATACATACAACAAGCTGATAGTATCTAAACCGTCGCGCAGTATCAGACAGCGACACTGCCTGTATCGTGCTTGTGATTTCATACATAATTATAGCAGTGCTGACCCCAAAGCTAACTTTTACAACAAACAGCGCGGCGTACAAGTATTTCTTTATTCTAGCTATATATATTAATGCTCAATTAGGCCAGCGTAATGTGACTGCGTCATAACTCAGTGGTGCATGAGGTTTCAATGCTCAGCGCACAGACAATAGTGAACGCTTACTGCACTTATGGTCACAGCATAGACTATTTATTGGTAGCACTTCCTCTAAACGTAATAAAAAGCGCCAATGCGTCCCACTTCCATTAGGTCTGTTTGTAACTTTTCGTCGTTCTGATGAATTTTTATTTACGCTTATATTTCTATCTATTATAGAAGCATCAGTCTCCCCCGATCGACTCGTTGTCAAACGACATGCAAGAGCATGCGGTTGTAAAAGATCTGCTTCAACTGTTGCAAGTGAGTCTCTTTCACACTCGTTATTTCTTCAGCCATCACTAGTGGAGTGTACGCCTAATGGACCTTCGCTCTCTCTCTCTCTCAATACTACCCCCTGGGAAATTTCACCGAGACCAAATCGCAACTAGTTTTCAATCAATTCTGTTGGCGAATGCTGCATGTGGTTCTGCTTTGATGGGCGCTAGTGCTTATCGATTAATTTAGACGTCTACAAAGTTTCTTGTTTGTCTTTTGCAAAATCACAATGGTAGCCTACTTGTTTCCACTATCGTCGATGATGTTTGGGTGTGTAGAAACTGACGCTGGCTCGTGCCAAATTTCATTCGTTCCATTGGCGGTTCAGTCGAGGTTGTGTATTATTAGCACCACAGTCTGAACATATCATGATTATTATTATTATTATGGTCTTTGAAGTTTGTGGGCTGAGATACTGCCAGTTCGATCATGCTTACGCAAAAGAATAAATATGTTCTCTTGGACTCAAACGAGTTTCTATGACCACTGTCCATTGGTATTCTTGGTATGACTAGTTCTACTGTTACCCGTGCACGGATGTGCAATCGTGCAGTATTTCTATGCTGTTTGGCTAACGTGCTAAATTGATTAGCCACCGGTAGTGAGCTGCATGCTGAAACACGCTGGAGTCTCACTATCATTTCTATTTCCTTTCTGTTTCTTTTGTCATATCTGTCTAGGCCAGGGCAACCTGACAGTATCTCAGCCCACCTGCAGTGTCTGACTGTGCGGCACTTTGCGTGGATCGGGATTGTGCTTTTTATACTATACCACACTATTACCCGAAAAACACTGTCTAGCATTAGTCAATCGGTAAAGAAATGACAGCATCACATTAAGGTCAATTCTCATAGCGTTGACCGCCCAGATACAAATCCCGTACTGTGCACAACGCTGTTTCTCGGCGAAATTGAAGCGCGTTACGTTTATTTGTTTTTTTTGTCACTTTACTCCATGTACAATCTTTCAAACACTATCGGCATAATAACCCGTCACCTGCAATGCTTTTGCTCTTATGAACGTTTGCTCTAAACGTGTTGTGACGGCGATTCTCTTTTTCAAAAATTTTCCCATTGCTAATCTCTAGGGCAATGAGGGTGTCTACATCAAACCGCTACGGTTGAGTGCGAAGTCTTCCAATCGAACATTCTATATGGATGAAAACTTATGTAAGTGCTGGATTCTCGCTTCTTGTTTTTATCATAATATGGTAGCGTTTGTGGTAAACTTCAACATTTGGACTCAGGTTGCATCGGTATTGTTTTTCAAATTGCACCTTTACACCATATTCGATTGAAGCGCGTTTTTTGGTTGGTTTGAGTATAACGGACTAATTTAACCCGGCTTCTTACAGTTTGCTTATGTTATTTTGTGTTTCTCCTCCAGCCCCTACATTGGTGGATATGGCGAACAAAATCTTACCCGTTTGTGCCAACTATTCTACCATCTGCAGGTTTATTGATGGTAAGTGCGCCTCATGTTTTCCCCATCCGTAATTTGTTCACACGAAAAACTTCACAGGCAGTAGTTGTAAGCAATGTTGTACAAGCTTGGGTAATAGTACCAGCTCAAGCGTTCTGATATTACTCGGTTCGTCCAAATTAAACGAATCACTCGGTGCTGTTATTCGACAATCTATTCCCACTGGCGGTGTTTTATTCGCGGTTCAAATTCACACGCATTCACGGCTGCAATATAATGAACACAGCCTTAGTGCCTACATCTTTCATTAAAAACAACAACGTTGAGCTTGAAATGCATGATCCGTACCTGTCATATTGTAAAGATGCACAGTGTGTGGCAAGGGCTAAACACGAGCTTTCGGATTACGTGCAGAAGAACACCCTCGGACACAGGAGAAGGAATCGCTGAGACGACTAACGACGACAATCGCAAAGTCGTAATAATTCGGGTTTCGTAAAAATGGCACGAGAACTGTTCGAGCGACCGCCTGTTCGAAAACAGGAGCAGATGAATGACAACGTCAGCCGCTATTGAGTGTTGTGCAATTCGTCTAGTTTGGTTAAACGAACCCGAATGGCTGATGGCTTGAAGTGAGCTGATTGGCACGAAATCGGCTGACAAAACAAATTCAAGTGACAACCGGTTTAGGTAATGAGATTGGTTCCATAGGTTGTCATAGCCAGGGGTGGCGGTGAGGAAAATCTCCCATGGTATATTAAATGCTCCCACATGGTGTGAGTTTCGAATAACCTCTGACAACCAATTCCAGCTTCTGGCCTGCACGAGTGGCTCCCCGAGCCCGGCGGAACTGCTTCTGCCAACAGGAGAAGGGGCGAGGGCGCCTGAAAACCAGTTTGTTTCGGGCAGATGTAGCTCGTTAGCCTGTGAGGGCATTTCATCTAAGAGAAGGAAAACCCTGATTTTAAACCTCCGCTGCCTTGTGGTGTACCCGATCGCGGGAAGGGCTTCAGGAGAACACCCTGAGGAAAACCTGGAACAGAGTCTGGTAGACGGTTAGTTGGTGCACACCACCTCTTTCTGGCAACTCCCGGCTGCCTTGCAGGTTGCACTTGGTTGTGTAAATGCTAGAGAAGCTGACTCGAACAAACGCCGAGTGGGGACGCCGCTTTGTACCCAATTTCCCAAGAATCTTCACTGAAGCCGACTCATCCTCCAGGAGGAGATAATCGCACACAAGCACAAGGTAATGAGATTCTGTTTATATAGGATAGCGGTCTGCATTATTCTTCGTCATGTGCGCAAATAACACGTTTGACCAATTGGCGTTTTCTGCTGCTGTGTTATTCGTGGGTTAACGTTGGTAGGGATCGCCTCAGAGCTAAACTTGGACGCACCCGACAAGTGGGTGCAAATCACTGGACGGGGTAAAATGGTTAACATTGCATTGAGTGTCCTCGAAGTCTGCGTAAACAGCGTAATAGGCGTTACGGCAGATAACGCCGTAATTGATTGACCTGACGCAATAATCACCTCCTCTTACACTATCTTCTTCACTGCTGCAACATGCCTCCACGTGGGCTTTTTGATAGATTTAATCTATATCCAAACAATGCGACCACTAATATTCTTATTTCATGCATTTCCATCACACACACCACGACCGGTTTCGTGTCGTTTGCACTCATCCGGTGCAGGCAATACGATCTGGTAACGCATGCCTTGAAACAGTGGCGTAACGGTAAACAAGGTTTAAACTAGTAAGCCATCGTTGGATAAGGTTGGCTTGTTTTTGCTGTTGTGCGACTATCTCCTTCTGCAGGATAAGTCATGAAGAGTCTTGGGAATTTGGGTACGAAGCGGCGTCCTCAGCACCACTCGGCGTTTTTACGAATCAGCTTCTCTAACCTTTGCACAACCAAGTGCGACCTGTAAGGCAGCGGGGTGTTGCCGGAAAGAGGTGCTGTGCACCAAATAACTTTCCTCGGGACTCTGCTCCGGATTTTACTTCCCGAAGCCTTTCCGGCGATCGGGTATCCTACAGGGCAGCGGAGGTTTATAATCAGGGTATCCTTTCCCCTAGATGGACTGCCCGCCCGGGATAACGAGCTCCATCTGCCCGAAGAAAACTGGTTTGCAGTCGCCAGTCACTTGCCCTCACCCCTTTTCCTGTTAGTAGAAGCAGTTCCACCGGGCTCGGGGAGCCACTCGTGTTAGCCAAAAGCTGGACTTGGTTGTTAGAGGCTATTTAAAACTCACACCATGTGGGAGCATTTAATATACCATGGGAGATTTTCCTCACCGCCACCCCTGGCTATGACAACCTTTATTAACGTTGCGAACGGAAAGACCTAGATCCATATTTAAATATGAAACGAAGCAGGTCAGCAAGCAAAAGCTTTTAGCAATTCAGTTATAGATCTGTTCGAATAAATCCACGGTGTACAATTCGGATAAGTGTCACCAATCCACGAGTCATGGGAATGGTGCACGAAGCGATTCGTTTTGAGTGCGATACTCCAATATACCGATCAATCGGTATTATTACAAGACGTTCCGTAAGTAGTGAACCCGTATGCATGAAATCACAAGCACTGAGCCAGGCAAATTACCGCAAAGCTAAGGACCGCAGCGGAACAAGTTAATATAAGTTTAGCCAGTTGCAGAAGGACATCTAGGAAAGCGGTTACTCTTCAGGATATGTCCCGAAACCGTGTTCAGTGACGGTCTTGCAGTAAGTATGTTCTTAGAGTGTTTGCTCAATCTTGTATGTTAAGTGGAGTGACTAGGAAAGCTCGTTATGATGTATGGTAATCAAAGCCGCCGGTAACTTGTCCTGCTCGTGTTTCTCTACTCATTCACAAAAATGACTGAATGCAAGATCCATTCAAGGTGTAGTCACCTGATCCCAGTTTGTTCGGGCTTACTCCTCTATAGATTCCGTAATTGATTGAGTTTCATCCTTCCCAATCTTTCACGATTTTATTATTTTTTTCATATTTGTATGGCCGTTAAGCACTCGCAACCAATGTATATTTGATTCCAGGCGTATGCGCCTCATTGCCGTGTGATATGTCTAATTTTCTACAGGTTCGATAGCGTTTTAGGTCCTACCCTTTTATGATCTTACAATGTCATGATTGTATATGCAGCTACGCACTCGGTACTTGCGACCGGTGTAATTCTGTCTATGATTATGACGATGATGACTCAATAAAAAGCAACATTTGGTGAGCACCAAAACCTTGATCACTTGATCACAATCCCAACGGTCTTTTCTTCTACATTATGAACTGTAAGCGATCCCATCCTTGCTTCGTCAAGCGTTACTGTGCATAATCATTCTTTACCGCACGGACATGTTAAACCAATTATTACCGTTAATGAGTTGCATGTGAGCACAAACGGCGGTCTCTCCGTCCTGACCCTATTCCTAGATCAGGCTGACTTACAAGTATGGCCACTAGTTTGCATTGGATGCGTGAAATGGTTGAAAAATCCCTGATTTGAATCCGTAAAAAACATGGTCTTGATTAAGCAATAATTGAAGCAATTGACGCGTGTTATCCTTTGGTCGAGGAGGGGTTGTGCACATCTATTTATCCAGAAACAATCGCGTTCTGGCTCCAACCATACGCACTCGTTCACCTGAAAACTTTGAGCATATTTTTTCTCTGTTCTCTAAGCCGTCATCAGCTGATGCATTGCATTGTTACTGTTCACGTTCCCAGAAAAGTCCATGTTCGCCGAGGGTACTGTCAACGAAGCTCTGGCTAGTGCGATGCGAAAACTCGTGGAGGAATATTTCGCCGTCTTGTGTCAATTGGATGACGAGTTTAGGCTTGGCCAACTCGGCATCAATCGACTTTTGTTCGCGTTACAAGTGAGCTTCCCGGAACTACTCCCATATTTTTATCTTTGTTTTAATTGTGCTTAGTGTAAGAATACCATCCTCATGAATCGTGCGTTCCAATCGGGCATGACACTATGTTGTGGACAAATTCACAGACCAAAAGGCCCGAAAACAATCATACTGGGTGGTGCCGCTTTTTATCCGGCGTTGTGCTTTTAACTATCGTGCGATTTTTAGAAAAAACGGTTACGTGAAGTCACCATCTCGGGATGATGTGGCAGGCCAACAATCTGATTGGATGTGGTTAAACTCAAGCGAGTTCTTAATACTAGTTACAATATAACACTCCCTTTCCCATGCCAAGTAAAAGTATGAGCGTTGGGCGCTTCCGTCGACTCGGTTTCGCATAGCATCTTATACCAGCTTGCGTTCATTTGAATGATTCGAACACAATCATAGCTCGAGTAAATCGCTTTAACGAACCCTCGTGAGGGTTTACTTCCGTAACCAAAGGTCAGTGAAATCCATGTGAACCGCTGCTTGCTGGTGTATGAAACACCTGCGATATGTTTTCACCCGCTGTACTGAATGTTCGCCTTTTCACCATGTGTTGCCACTTATTTTAGTTAGACAACGATGCCCATTTTCATTCTCAATTACCACTGCTATCGACAGCGAGTTGAGTCATCTTTTTCCGGAGATAAACTGCCCCGTTTATAAATTCCTTCGCAGACTTGGAGCCCATAGTTGCGCTGTTTATCTTGGGTTTCATCAGCGCGCATCGGCGTAGGTGTCATTTTAACGCGCTAGACCGTCGGAGTTGTTTTCCTCACTATGCCTATGTCCCAGACGGGACCAAAGGCGGAAGTTAGTAAGTAAGTCGAAATAAGAACCGTTTTCCACAGTCGATGGTCTAACCTTTTCAACTACCGAGGTGTACAATGCTTACTTTAAAATTTGTAGCTTGCTGTCGTTCGGGAGGCCACAATTACCAATTCACTAACAAAAACAGCCAAGCAAGGTTATTCAGTAATCGCTGATCGCGATGTTACTAAAAAGCCCTTGTCCATTTTCTGTCACTATTAAAAATATTTGCATGTTACACCTGTTTATATGCATATGAACCTTCCCAATAAGTTTGCACGTCGTGCGTTTAGAACAAAGTAGCTCTTATAGTCAGCTCCACACTGTTTATTTATTGAACGGCTAAAGGCGAAATCTGCTAATAATATCGCAAACCCATACGTTTTCAGGACACAGCCTCTGTATTCACCCAATTGGCTCAAGTCGTTACGGATATTCGGCTCGGGAACTGCGTTGGTGGCGCCGTCCTTTCCGTGCTACATGATCACATCCGCAATTCTCGTGGCGTCGCCAAACGACATCAGCTGATGTTGTACCTGCTTCGTGCCGTGAGTATTTAATTCTCCTTCCTGTCTTTCACCGCGTGGATTTGGTGTCGTGCGGCACTGTAAGGCGTTGTTTGTTCGCCTCGTCCTTTTTTCGATGTGATCGGCTGGTGGTGGTGCTACCATAGAAATCAAGATGCACGCAACTGTATTTGTCGTGCAATCATGCCAACTCCATGCTAAATTGGTTTGCTACTGGTAGTGAGCTGCATGCAAAAACACGCTGTAGTCTTCATGCTAATTCTATTTCTTTTCTCATTTCTCATGTCTGTCTAGGCCTAGGCAATCAGACATGCAGTCTATGACTGCGGCATTTTGCCTCGGTCCAGGAGTGTGATCTCATACATGTGTATATATGGTCAACGATCGGAAAGAAGTTCGTCCAGCAAAAGTGTACCAAGCTAGTTTTTATCGCGAGCTCATGTGCTGTCTGTGAGTGTGTAGTGCTTCGCTCGGCTCCATGCTCGTGATTTCTTACACGGATGCATAACAGCAAGTCGTTTTACACACGACACTGTCTCGATGATAACTGCGCAACCATAACCATACATATTTTTATAGCTGGTGTCGAGTTAATTTCAGTGTTTCAACTTTGTTTACCTGTTCTACAATTTTTCGAGATTTATTAAACCAGATCTTGGTGTCTTCATCTGACAGGCGAATCTAACACGAAACCATTTTTTGTTTGGAGTTTGAGTTCATCAACCTCAAATGGTACGCAACTCAAATATCATCTCACACAAACTTGCCGCTTTGCGTTCCCTCTTGCGTTAACCCCTTCGATTCACCATACTCACGTAAATGCTCTTCTTTCCAGGCTTCCGTGCCTTTCTTTTCCATTTTGCAAAAATGGATCTTCCGCGGTGTGATCTCGGATCCATGCCACGAAGTGAGTTGCTCTCCAGTCGCTTCATTTTTCGTTATTCAAATGTTTTCACGTTTCCTTTCCCACCGTGTACATCGGTGCTACAGCTTTCATACTGCCCCCACCCATGGTTATTTTGGGTTGGACAGTACGGTGACTTCGTAGCCTGCGGTAGCTTTATTGTACTGCGCATTATGTTTCGAAACCAGGACCATATTTGCTCACTTTTGTGTCTTATGTTGGATTTAAGACATGTTTCGTTGTGATTTTTAAACCGATGTGAGGTGAATGGATGTTTTCTTCAGATTCCGTTCTCATTCATGTTTTTTTCCACATCCCTAAGACAAATGTTGATTCCGAGCAAGTAGTGTTATGTGTTTTACTTGCGCATCCATAGAGCCCCTTGATATAAGATCCAACAGACTTCGAAACGATGCGCAAATCACTGTTGCATCGAAATTAGCCTGTGAATCCAAAATGATATGGATACTACCCACCATTGATTACCTAGATACTCCCCCTACTCTTGATGAGCTCAATAAAGTGCTTAACGAGAAGAAAGGCCTCTGAAAACGGCGGAATTCCTGTTGAGCTTATCAACCAATATAGAACAATTTTAATACACCTACGTCATCTATGGCTTCTTTTGTGCTGGATTGAGTAGTGTCCCAAAAGGCATACAAGACGCCGTGATCATCACACTGTTTAAGAAAAGGGTGATCGAGGCGACTGCAACAATTACCGAGGAATCTTTCTTGTGAATGTTGTCGGCAAATTTTGGCTAGAGTTTCACAGATGTAAAGTTTCATCTTTTGCAGGGCCTTCAAATCGGCCGTGCATAAAATTAATTTCTCCACACGTTTGTTCCATTTTTTCGTTAAATTTTAATGCAAAATTCATCATTAATTCGTATCAACTGAGGCTAAATTCGGACGCGAATTTTGAACGATAACGAGATACCGGGAGTTATTTTGAATCTTTTGTCCAAAAACCTTTGGTTACGGCGTTTGCTAATAACTGGATCATATGTGGAAATTATCAATCAAGACGGACAAGAAACATCGTTCAGTCGATAAATTATAGCTTCATATCGGGACCTGTTCGTCCTTTTTTTATTTTTTGGTGATTTTATTGTTATTGCTGAACATTCGTGCATACGAAAAAAGACCATTTCTTCACGTTGCTACAGGAGTTAGCTGATAGAGTTTACTCCGAATCTCAATGTCTTCCCAATGGGAAAATCAACCGTAGGCATGATCTTTTCTCTGAGACCCCCTCTAAAATGCGTCCGGAACAGCCTGTACCATTATACGTTTAAATGATTCAACGAAGGCGTTCGACGACGTTAGGAGGGAGTGTCTTCTTTTATTTTGCCCTATAAGACCGTTTCAGGTCCTTATGTCCTTCCGCCCTAGCGTGATAGTATCAGTCCACTCTAACGGTTGCATTTTGGGATCTTTTGAAACTCACCGATAAGTCAAACAAGGATGTGTTCTTACTCCCGTTCTCTTCGATATTTTCTTGCTCTGTATATGAAACACGCTTTCAGAAGGAGGATTTAAGTAGAGCAACTGCCAACGTATTATGGTCAAACTCTCGTGTCTCGGAGACCGCAATTTTACCACGATTACAACATTGATGCTATCCCGCTCGTGCTTACTAAAGGGTTTAACGCATGGCTGCGAAACTTGAACCATCCATGCAAGGCACGAAATGAAACTGAATGCTTTCCATCCTTCGCATTTTTAAACATTTCTTGGAAGTACACCGCACCGCACCAGGACGTTTGCAAGAGATAAGAAAGTTCTGCGAGTTGGGCTGAACTTGCTCTTGACCATTCGCTTTGGAGAACTCATGAGAAAAGTTGTTTCTCACGAATCGGACTGTTTAGTCATTTCAAACGCTATGCACCATGAACTCATCATGTACTTGCAATGTTTAGCAGCCTAGATCGAACAACCGAGGCCAACGCCAGATTTGTGTTTTAATTCGCGTCAATGCCGAAGAAAATCTACCGTCTTGCCATGCTTCCATCTTGGTTGAAAAATTTCCCACAACGATCGACTGTTATCGAGTTACTTGTTTGTTTCTCCTGTCCAAGTTTCGATTAGGCATCCGTGCGTTTGTCTTGAACCTCGTTTTGTTGTTCGACGATTTGTTTACCGAATGTTTAGTATTTACTTTTGTTAGTAGTTTGTTTTCTTGTTTTGTTTTTTTACACCCAGTTTTTTATCAAACCCGGACCTACACCTGAAGTTTTACAGTCCGGTCTTCAAGGCGTGGACGTACCGAAAGCCAATCGTGAAGATTGTGAGGACATCGATTGGGGTTATTTTTGGGAGCAGCACTATTCACTTATCCCACAAAACTTGCCTACGTTTCTGGACTCTCATGTGTCAAAGTGTTTGAAGGCTGGAAAATACTTAAACGTTGTTCAACTCTGTGGTGAGCATGCGAAAGTCAATGCTGGTTTTCATTATTTTTGTTTCATCATTTTAAGCGAAAATTTCCACGGATAGATTAGCTGGTTTTATTGATATCTCAAATCACGCCAGCCCACGAGCGTCGATCAAAAGCGAGGTTGTTGCAGATCGTGATCCAGTCGTATTCCAACATTCGAACGCCGTAGACGTTACATAGTCCCAAGCGTCTACCTCCTCCTTTGCTGTTGACAGCAGGTCTTCACATGACCACCCTGTCGCTGACGCCAAGTACCAGTGGGTTTAGGGTAGAGGACGAGTTTCGTAAGCGCCGAGTCTGTCATTCGGCGGACGTGGATGCGAACGGAAAGCGGTATTTCGTTGCATCACGCCCGAACAGCAGCGTTAGATACCCTGTCATTATATCGGATGCCCAAAGTTGTCTTAAGGCACCAATGGTCGAACGCTTTTAAAGATCGTACATCCTGCGACTTTAGCCGCCACGTCTCACATCTATAAAGCAGTACAGTGCGTATCACTGCTTGCTAAACACGATTTTTTGCTGATCCCGTGCCTGTGCCAAAGGGGGCCTTTTAGTTGCAGAAACGCATTACGCGCGCGATCAAACCTTAACTTCACTTCCTCTTTCGCCTGACCATTTGAAAACATACTGTAACCGAGGTATTGGAAGACTTTAACATACTTAATCGGATAGCCCTTGACGTTCGATTGCTGGACGCCTGGTGCAACGGTATAAGAAAATGCCTTGGTTTTTGCTGCGTTTATTTCGGGGCCGACTTCTGCAGCAGAGCAACTAATGCGTCCAGAAGCCTTTGCAGCATTTCAACACTCTATACAAAACAACTACATCGTCCGCGTAATCGAGATATGTGATCTAGAGATCCGTTGATTATTGGACCCCTTGATAGTCCGTTAATGCCTGGTTCATAATCCACTCGACGATATAGTTGAACAGAACCGTGGATGACGGACAGTCTTGCCTGACTCTTGTGCGCAAACTAAATTCGCAAGACTCTTCACCGTACACGTGAACCAGAGTCCTCGTAGAGTTGTAATAGGCTCTAATTAGGCTAACGAGCTTCGAGAGGATCCCATTCGATAGCATGATATCTCATAAACAACCACGTTCTACAGATTCAAAGACTGTGCGAAAATCGATAAAACATGCTATCGTTTGCTGTTGATACCGTGCACGGTGCTCCAAAATCCTGCGTAGGGTAAATATTTGGTCAACACGCCCCATTCCTTGGCGAAACCGATCTTGGTTGCCTGTAGTGCGCAGATTTCGTTCGACTAGTTGAAATCATCAACCCACCTAGCTATCTTATTATCAAGGCCAACGATCAGCTGTCCTGACGAGTTTCTGATGTTCGTGCTAAAACTACGGCTTCCAGATGTTGTGCGAATCAGGC
Organism: Atriophallophorus winterbourni; assembly: GCA_013407085.1. Taxonomy (NCBI): domain Eukaryota; kingdom Metazoa; phylum Platyhelminthes; class Trematoda; order Plagiorchiida; family Microphallidae; genus Atriophallophorus; species Atriophallophorus winterbourni. The sequence goes on along the minus strand of JACCGJ010017009.1, from coordinate 80,769 downwards.
GAAACAGATTTCCAAAGTCTCCTGTGTTCGCTTCTGTTTCCTTTTCAGATGCGGTTTCTGCCCAGTACAGTTGACGATCCTTAAGGACAGACCGTGTAGCAGCTCTCCTTAGGAGGCAGCAATCAGAAGCACCGTGCATTCGAGCATCTCCTGCGAGTGATGGTGCCTATGTTTTCTAGTGCCGCAGCCTGAGTAAAAACCTTCAGTGTGGACCACAGTTGTTCAACTTGGACATCACTCCCGTACAACTGCTCACCGATTTCATATATGAACTTCTTACGTTGGTCAGGGTTTCCTAAGGCTTCCATTTTTTGCGCGAACGAGTTTATGATCAGTGCATGCTGCATTCCCTGTTTTGGCCGCATGATAAGATCTACAGTCCAGCACCGATGACATCCAGCGTGCGGAAATCATGATATATTAGATCTGATTCGCTGTTCTTCCATCGTTCGAGTACCAATTAACCAAGTGCTTGCTAGAGCGCTGTAACTTGGTGTTGCAAACACATAAGTGAGTGTATGCCGCAAACTCAATTAATCGGTCGCTCTTCTCTCAGCGCTACCCTTAGACCAAATCTCCCAAAAATCGGTTGGTTGCAGCATCTGCTGATCCAGTTCGTGCATTCCAATCTCCGGACACAACCAATATGCCGTTTACAGTTACTCTGTCGACAACTGATTATACTTGGTCATAAAAATCGTCTTTAGCATTTTGGTCGGTCATACACCGAGACGATAGTAATCTTGAATGGATACCTTCTCAGCCGGACCAATGCAATTCTTGGGGACACAGGAGTCCGGGACATGAGTGATTGCTCGACATGATCACTGAGAGCTATCACTATAGCTTGCTGGCCAGATCAATCTTCGTGCCCAGTGTAAAGGAGCCAGTGTGTACAATCGACCCCGGGTACTTTAATCGGTTTGGATCCGTGCCAAGGAAGGCGAACCTCAGGGAGTCAAGCAACATCTACCGGGTAGTCTAGTAAAGATCGCATCGTAATGGCTTGACTACCAACATCCAGCAGTGTCCGTCGCGTCTCGGGAACGCTGTAGCAGAGTGTTCGGTGTAATTTTGAGACCGTCATAAAGTTTCTTAGGGATAGTATACAAGTGATGTCTCCAGCACCACTTGGCGTTTGTCTGAGTGCTCCTCTGTTGCCTTTTCACAATCAAGTGCAACCTACAAGACAGCAAGGAGTTGACAGATGAAAAGCGCTATGCGCCAGTTATCCGCTTACGGGACTTCTCTCCTGATTTTCTCCCAGGGATTTCTCTCGAAGCCTTTCCCGTAATCAGGCAGCGGGGGGTTAAAATCAAGGTTGTCCTTTCGGTAACTTACGAGTTCCGTCTGCCCGGAGCAAACTGGTTTTAGGCCGCCAGTCGCCCGCCTTCACCCCTTCTGCTGTCGGTGAGAACGGATCTGCCAGTCTTGTAGAAGCCCCTCGTGTATGCCAACTAGCTGGACTTTGTTTTCAGAGGCTATTTGAGTCGCAGACCACATGGGAATATTTTATAGCGAGTAGGAGCTCATTCCTAATACCATCCACTACTGTGCCAACTTTGGAACGGTGAATACACGAAAGAAATCCAAAGTCAATATGGAACATTCAACAGATTTAACTTATTCGGCTTCAGTTGTTTCGCAATATTTTCAACCAAGTATTCGTGATACTTTTTATGGAAAAGTATAATTGACTCAGATGGCATACTCAAGTTTCTCTCCGTAGCCCATGACCGAACGTTTGCTTTCGAAACGACTGGTTCATGATCTTTCATTGCCTATGTCCGGAACCACAACAGCGTTATCAGCTAAATAATATCACATTATATTAATTTTCTGTTTTTCAATCTTATTCATCTCGTGTGTATTGCAGTGCTCTATGTCGCATACTGATACTTAATTTTAAAGATATGGTTAACTGATTGACCCCATATCGATCTACAGTTTCCGCCTTAAAATGCCGTAGTCTAGTCTGGACAATATAACATTGTGTAACGTTTTCGGGTACTGCTCAAAACGTGGTAAGAGTTATTCCTCCTCCCTTTCTACATTCTCTCTGATCATACGAAGAGTCATAATGTAACCCATGTTTTAAGTGTACAATCGTAGTCGATGTCATCGGAAACAGGCCAAAAACAAGCGTTTTCCCGTTTTATTGCTTCAAACGACCGTATAGAAGTTTTGTTTCACCGTGCATTCGTTCCGGAATCTGAGAAACGTTTATATTTGTGACTACACATCCGTGGCCAAGTGCCAAGCCCATCGAACTATTCACAAAGTTGATCATGTCCATGATGGAAGCACTG
>JACCGJ010017009.1:0-78440 GCA_013407085.1 Atriophallophorus winterbourni | reverse complement strand
AGGCAGCAGGGAGTTGCCAGAAAGAGGTGGTCTACCAGACTCTGTTCCAGGTTTTTTCTCAGGGTTTTCTCCCGAAGCCTTTCCCGCGATCGGGTATCCCGCAAGGCAGCGGAGGTTTAAAATCAGGGTTTTCCTTCCATTAGATGAAATGCCCTCCCAGGCTAACGAGCTCCATCTGCCCGAAGCAAACTGGTTTTCAGGCGCCAGTCACTCGCCTTCGCCCCTTCTCCTGTTGGTAGAAGCAGTTCCGCCTGGCTCGTGGAGCCACTCGTGCAGGTCAGAAGCTGGACTTTGTTGTCAGAGGCTATTTGAGACGCGTGCCATATGAGAGCATTTTATAAACAGTGGGAGCTTATCCCCACTGCCACCCCCGGCTATGACAACTTTTGGAAGTTGACAGATAGAAAGCGCTATGCGCCAGTTATCCGCTTACGGGACTTCTTTCCTGATTTTCTCCCAGGGTTTTCTCCCGAAGCCTTTCCCGTAATCGGGCAGCGGGGGTTTAAAATCACGATTGTCCTTCCGCTAGTTTGATTGCCGGAGCAAACTGGTTTTAAGGCGCCAGTCACCTGCCTTCACCCCTTCTGCTGTCAGTGGAACGGATCTACCGGTTTTGTGGAAGCCACTCGTGCATGCCATCTGCTGTACTTGGTTGGAGTAGGAGCTCATTCCTAATACCATCTCCGGCTGTGCTAACCAAATCTTCGTGGGACATTTTATGGCAAAGTATAATTGACTAAGATGGCATACTCAAGCGTCTCTCGGTAGCCCGTGACTGAACTTTTGCTTTCGAGACGACTGGTTCATGATCTTTCATTGCCTATATCCGGAACCACACCAGCGTGATCAGCTAAATAATATCACATGACATTAATTTTCTGTTGTTCAATCTTATTCATCTCGTGTGTATTGCAGTGCTCTATGTCGCATACTGATACTTAATTTTAAAGATATGGTTAACTGATTGACCCCATATCGATCTACAGTTTCCGTCTTAAAATGCCGTAGTCTAGTCTGGACAATATAACATTGTGTAACGTTTTCGGGTACTGCTCAAAACGTTGTAGGAGTTATTCCTTTCCTTCCTTCTCTCTTTCTACATTCTCTCTGATCATACGCAGAGTCATAATCTAACCCATGTTTAAAGTGTATAATCGTAGTCGATGTAATCGGAAACAGGCCAAAAACAAGCGTTTTCCCGTTTTATTGCTTTAAATGACCGTATAGAAGTTCTGTTTCACCGTACATTCGTTCCGGAATCTGAAAAATGAAAGACAGTTAAACTTTTATATTAATTTTTATTGGAAGTGTCGACAAATTGTATCGTCTTTTAACTGATACATTGTATTTTTCTGCATCAGAAGAATGTGAACCAGTGATCTTCTTCCAATTTGGCTCGTTTGCCTAATTAGAGCCTATTACAACTCTTCGAGGACTCGGGTTCGCGTTTCAGTATTAGTTCCACGGGAATCTCGAATTTTCCTTTACCCATCCAGCTCTAGTCGATAAAGAAACTTCCCTCCATTATTAGTCTTGTGTTGGATGCATGATTCACAGAGTCAATCGAGGATGCCATGACATTTTCAATTGTCACTGCGATTTTCATTAGTTCACAAGTTTTCATTTAAATTGATCTCGCTACAGCGGAAGATTATGAGCTTCCGGTGCCTGAGAGAATCGAGTATGACGATACGGACTCTCGGTATTTGGACCAAATCGATGCAGCTTACTCCTATTCGTCAGGATTGTTGCTCACTCTGATGCTGAAAGATAAAGAATTGAAACAACATCTCAAGTAAGCGGTCACTTCTCTTACATCTATCAAGTTGCATAATGCTCAGGGAAAACAATTACCACGAATATACCATCAAATTCTATGGAATTCGGCTTGTGTGTTCGCACGGAACTCATCCATTTTTAATACACCTTTACTAGTCTGAATCAAGTGTGAGTCTGACTTGCCTTACATCAACGATATTCGGATTGCAGCTCGGTATTTGAGACGCGTCGTACTTTACGCTTCAATGAGCAAGGTTTGTTGAGCGTAACCTACTGTCGCATATCTGCTAGCTACCGAAAGATTTGTCACGAGTATTTGAGTTCCGTGCCCAGCTACGACACCGATGTCGAAGTCCCGGAAACACATATCCCTAGCCCCACCCGTTGGCTTGCTTTGTAGTCTCTGTGTTCTGATTGTCAGCTTAAACCTTAACTGCCCAATTTAATTTCTAGACTGAATACGCTACATGTCCATCTCTCGCAAACTCTCGATGCACACTGGCGTTATATGCCGGATGACTGCTGTATCTCTGTATCAAACTGGTACTTGACTTGCATCGAACAAGTAAAAACACAAAGGAAACGATTTGAACCGATCAGTGTTTATTTATACAACTTTTAATTAGCGTACCAAATTCGGTAATGTGTGGGCAGTAAAGGGTTAAATTGCTCAACGTGCGCGTTTGAAACCAAAATAGCGCCGTTGATTTTTAAGTGTCTCGCAATTGGTGAGGTTTTATTACCAGAACTTGATTAAATGCGTGGAGTGCTTGCATCTGAACTATATGGCTCAATTTACCGTTAGCAGTGATGACACAGAAATGGATTAACCATAAAACCTAGTTGCAAGTCGTTGGTCTGACTTGACTACAAGTATGGTATACCACTTGCGGCATCTTGTCTATTTTATGTGACCATTCACGCAATAATGCGTGAACGACTTACCTGTCGATAGACTGTAACGGTCATTCTCCCAAGCTGTTTATAAGCTTGCCATAATCCCAAGATCTGTTAGAGAATAGATATGTAATCGTGACCTAAGTTCCGAGAGTCAAACCTGTTTCTCTTCATCTTGTTATTTTTTCACGTCTGTGAGAAATAGTTGTTAGTTGTTAAAACTTATTTTACCATACTGAGCCGCCACTAGGATCCGCATAGCGGGGTCTTCGCTCATCGTTATATTCTAGTCTAAGGCGGTTATCTCGATTAATGTTCGTAGCAAAGTACACCGGACCATGGTACTTGTTACCGGTGTAATGCTGTCAATGATGATGGCGATGCAGAAATCATCGCTAAGCACAAAGCTACAACCACAGTACCTCGGCAATCAGTGACCGTTCGCTTGTATGATGCGTGTTTTACTGTTGTATACTCGCCACCCTTTTTTTATTATCCAACTCTGGGTATTGCATTCTTACTTCCATGCTGAATCTTAGGGTGCCGAGTCAGATTTTATCTCATCCGTGATTGCTAACACGATCTACGTTGTTCGTGGGGTGTTAGAATCTGCCTATTGAAAAGAGCACAAGTCGCCCGCTAATTTACAACTCGCGAAATGACAACTTTGACTTTATTTTCATTTTGTTGTGTGCTAGGTTGCAAGCTGCTTATTCCCAGTCTATTTAACCCTCTACGACTGTGCTAGTATACGTGTGGGTTGCGTTGGTAACCCTTTAAGTGTAGAACATGAGAAAGGTGGTGCAGCTTATCATATCTGCTTAACTGCAGTTTACCTAATTTGGTGCACACTATCATGAATAATATTCAGTTTCGGTGCCGATATTCTTTGTTAATGCATTATAGATTTACATTGTTCTCTCTCCCCAAATGATGTAGTTCATTTGTCCACCTTTTCAGATCCGTTAAAAGGTATTTTTTGTTGGACCAAGCTGATTTCATTGTCCATTTCATGGACGGCGCTGCAGCCGAGTTATGCAAACCAAGTTCAGGTATGCTCGTTTCCGCACGAACATCTCGCTCGAATTTTTGTTTTCCTCGATGCTATCCGCGTGTTCCGGTTTTCCTTTTCAGAAGTGTCCCTGTCTCGTCTCAGTTCGCTGCTTGAATTGGCTCTTCGAACCAGCACCGCAATGGCAGATCCAAACCAGGATAATCTCAAGTGTGTGTGGTAAACTGTATCTCCATTGCCTTTCGATGCTTGTTTAAAGAGGCCCCTTGCCCTTGTGTACAGATGTGTATTCGTGTACAATGCCGTACAGCTCTTGTGTTAAACGGATAGTTAATAAAACAAGGCAATTAAACCACACCGTTAATCTTGGTATCAGGTCTGCAGAGCGTACTCCTTGGATTTATTTGCGATCTGGTTCTAAGCGCTTTGCTTTCCTCGTTCAGCCGCTTTCTTATCACAAGATTTTGTTTAATCATTGCCAACTCTATTACTGATTAGTTAATAGGTTAACATACTGACCTTTTTAACGGATTACCCGGCTTCATCAATTCTCCGTATTGTTCAAGCACACGACCGTCATTCTCGCTTAAGTTTCTGGCAAATAAAGTCCCGTTCCCAATTCCAAACAGCCTAATAGTTTTTTGTAATTTTCCCTTATCTAATATTGAATGCCTGGTTGTCTTGGAATGTCTCGGGTCTATTGAGGCTTACTTGAGATGCAGTCAGGTCCTTACTATAGTCGCCACGTATTTAGCTATAAAACACGCGTGCATCTGGGACAAAGATCTTTGTTACACAGCTAGCATAACACGCTCCGAAGATGGTATGGTATTGTATGAAAGCACAAGTCTGATCCTAGCAAAGTGCCGCACAGTCAGAGACTGCACGTGGGCTAAGATACTGTCAGCTTGCCCAGGCCTAGACAGAAGGTGTTATTCTACCTGTGTCGAATGGCGTTTGTCACAGCAGTTAGCTGCTCTTGCACAATCACTTCATTTTTCACGAACTGCTCGGTAGCACAACTAACCAGAGTTATCTCACTTGTTAGATATCAATACAACCTCTCGCACATATTCCAGTAACCCATTGTCATGTTTAGACTAGCATTGTTTATATACCAACAGTGTTCCCATCCACAATGACTTACCCTTCCTTATGACTGTTTGGCCTTTTTTCAAGAGTCGTGATCTACAACCACGATCTGATCACTCAGATCCTGTTGGTACTCCAAGCTGGATCGAGTGTTGACGAAGGTATGTTTCAATTGTTGTTAATAATTGAATTGATTTATTGGTTGATATACTTTAATCAAAGTGGGATTACCGTTACTCACTCCACCCGTGTTGCTTCTCAACGATTGATGTATCTTATTATTTGCTGCTGATTACCGTTTCTAAGGTGTTAATAAACATCGATCATTTATTGGCTTCACCGAAGTTAGCATACACAAACTGCATTGGTTTGACTACGCTAATCATAGTTTTCCAAGCTCCGATTTCTTTAAAACTCTTAACTCGGAATGGTGTCGGAAGGGTGGGCAGCCTTTGAACTAATCCAAGCAGTTGGGTGCTTTGAGAAACAACTTGATTGTAGCTGAGGTAACCCATCTCTTCGATTATATTCCACGTTATCCAATTTTGCTCTCTCAGATGCGTTATTGAGATTTTAGGGTTTTTGATTATTCTTGTATGTTGTCAATTATGTTGTCGAGGATTTTTACACAACAGTAAATTCCGGAGGCTGAGGTAATGATATTGTTCTACTCCCTTGCAAAACCTTTTTGAATACATGTTTTATACGATGTGTTGCCACCACTCAAATGTGCTAATCCTTACGCTTCTGCAAATCGCTCCATCTGTTTAGGAATTTATTTTCACGGTGTCAGTTACGCATTCGTTACTTCGGGTATTCAACCTGAAAGCTTAATATATTCATGCTATACGAATGCGCGCATTCTCGTTATCCCCGACTTTCTACCCTGTGTCGCTTTGCTGATTTTTTATGGCATCCGAGCCTGTGATTCCATGGTGCAATCGAACCCAGGAAAGCCTCACACCAGACTGTTTCTTTTTGTCCTATTATGCATTCCTGAATTTATCCACATATTTCATGACCATGATATCTCATCCTGCTCCTCTAGCACCTCCCGTTCCCGTAGAGGACAGTAACCTGACGGCTCTGGAAGCCTTCTCGGTCGACTACACTGTCCAATGGCCAATCAGTTTGATTCTCAACCGGCAAGTGATGGACCGTTATCAAATGCTCTTCCGACACTTGTTCTACTGCAAGCACGTGGAACGACGTCTCTGCAGGTGGGCGGTTAATCTAGTCAATTCACGACTCACAGTGAAGGATTACGTAACTGCATTCCGCATATCCGTTTGTTTGTGAATACTTTCGAACTAGTTGAACTAATCCGTCAGCATGTATTTGACCTGTGTAGAGCGGATATATATCAAAATAATAGTATAACAGTTTGTCTGTAACGGTTCGCCCGTTGCCTGAGCAGGATTGCTCGCATTTGGTTGCTGCATCACGTTGCTAATGTAGATGTTCATAAACTGTTGTTAGAACCACGGACTGAGAGAAATTCTGATCGTTGGGGCACGTTCTCAGAATGTCTCATCGCCACTGCATCTTATTCGCTGAGCCTGATAGAAGCTGGGAGAAACGACCGAGTGGCCAGTCCATGACGTGGCGCGTCGGGGTGAAGAAACTCACTGTTGGCGTCAGGTGGGCGTATTCGTTTGCATGAGTGATGACCAAATGATTCACGTCTATAGTTGGTTGAAATCTTTACGAGATATGGCTGTAATCTGAAGTCATTGGCGCCAGTGGATTTTATTATGTTTCATAATTTTTTATCCGATATTATTGTATTATTGGATAGAAGAGAAAAATCACAAAATCGCATGTAGTGAAAAAACAAAAACAAGCTACTTTTTACACATTTGCTTTTGCGTATTCTGCTTGCCAACTTTCTTTTTTATGCGTTTGCCCATCTGTTGCTTGGCACTTTGTCTGCCTCGAGACTTGTGCTTCATGGTGACAGCTTTCTTTACGTACGTGATGCAAGTATTATTTCAGATTTAAAATTTCACTGATACGTTTTTAGAAATGTATATGTTCATATTGTAGTGTATAGATTATCATTCAAGACCTTGTTTCTATTCATTTTTTCCCAATAGCTCTTGGGTCCTTGGCAAGATGGCTCGCAATTCGGACTGCTTGACTTCCACATGGTACTCGACCGCATTTCTGCTGGGTGGGCGTATGCTAACATTCATTCAGCACCTTCAATACTACATGTCCGTCGAAGTTATTGAACCAACCTGGCAGCAGTTTTTCAACCAACTGGATAAAGTATGTGACTCGTGATACCACGGCGCTATTTTCATATTCGCACTTGGTTCAGGTCATTTACACATTGGTTTGCTGTATATATATATATATATATATATATATATATATATATATATATATTTCAAATCTTACAATGTTCAGTTTAACCTCAACTAGTCGATATTTGGATGCTTTCCTATCAGATGCGCCCACACGCGTTTCATTTTTGTACTGTTTACACATTACGTATGTATGGTATGGTATGAAAGCACAAGCCTGATCCAGGCCAAGTGCCACACAGTCTGAGACTGCACGTGGACTAACATACTGTTAGGTTGCCCAGGCCTAGACAGATATCAGGGGGGGATAGAAATAGAAATGGTAGTTAGACTCCAGCCAGTTTCAGCATGTCCGTGGCCAATCATTTTAGCCCGGTGTTAGCAGCACAGCACAGAACTACTGCACGATTGCACATTCGTTTCCACTGATAAGCCACGGGTGGCTCGTTCAAGTTACATATTATAGTGGGTGGAATCTGGATGTGATTATATCAGGTCAATCGAGGCGAAATCGCGTTCTAACATCTACTACGTTGTTCGGGCACAGGCTTCTGGACACCCACTTGACTATTCCGTCCTGATTGCATCTCTGATTGATCCTTCCGGCCAACCATTCCAATATCATTAATCATGTTCACCCACGAACCCCACAACCAAAGAGAACGGCATTTGTTCAAACGCGTTTATTTCAAGTAACAAGCAAGACAAGATGCGAAACACACGTTTTCTCTTATATAGGCAAATCACGTAATCACAACAGTTTCTGTCCCGCAATCGATTGCAATATGTTTGGGACCGATCGTGTATTCATAATGCAAAGAAATTTGAGTGTAATCGGTTAGAGCTTCTGACACATAAGCTTCGTCAGACCAAGGGTGATGGTCAGGACAGGGCACATGATTAAGTAGTAGTCAACCCACCACCACTGATTTGACTTTACCGCTAAACAGCCTGTAGTACGCCTACCTCGTGTCACGTCTCGTGGGAATGACCAGTGTCTGTCCCGGTTGTCACTTCAATCTGATTAGTCAGTCGATTTCGTGCCAACCGGTACACTTCAAGCGCTCAGTACGCAGGACTCGTTAAACCAACCCGGACGAATTGCATTTCGTTCAATAGCGTCTGACGTTGCCCATCCTCTCATGCATCCTAGGCTGTCGTCACTCAAACTTTTCTCATGCAATCATTTCGTGATTGTCATCGTCAATGTTTTCGGCACGTTTCCTGCCGAGGGTGGGGGGCGCGTTCTGCATGTCATCCGAAATCACATAATTAGCATCCATCTCGACTGCACTTCGCACCTCCACAATACACCAGAACTTAAAGATTTAAGAGAAACGCTTTCTATTATGGTTGTGTACTCTAGTAGCGAAGATGCCATCCTCGAAGAATGCTGACGGTGTTCCGATTACACATTAATTGGCATGCCTATTGTCGCACTTCTGTCTAAGCTTGCATGTGTTTGATTCCTTGGACTATTAGGTTTCTCATTGGAATTGTTGCAGTTGAAGCTAATAGAAGTTTTCGTTTTATTTATAGTAGGATCCAGGTTTAATTATGGTTTTGCTCGATTTGAATTTATACGAAAGTGTATGGTGTGTTCGTTTTTGCGCATGCTGATTGGATTATTTTTCAACCACTTTGTGATTGGATAATGCTTTGCTACATTAAACGTGAAGCAGCGGCCATTGCTCGAGTTATTCGTCCACAGCAATTGCTGACAACTTCGGTTACGCATGTGAAACGCTCACTGTAGTTGACTGTTTTTTTATTTTTGGAGGCAGTCTTTCTTAAAAAGGACTTTTTGGTCAGGCACCCATGATATGTATTTTCCTATTGATCCCGAAATTCATCCTGTCTGGCAGTCGAGTTTGGCATCTCACCTAACGTCGGAGGTTTTCTGTATGTCAACCAGAGGATTCAGCTATCGTTTAAGATAATCGCGGGCCACTCCTTATTTTTAAATGTTATCTAATCGACTGAAAGATGTTTGGGACCGATCGAGTAGTCATTATCGTGGTAATGAATTTAAAAACATTCGGCCTCTGATACAACATCTTCCACAGAACAAGGGTATTCACCAGAACAGGAAACCTGATTCAGTAGCATTCAAGCCACCACCTCTAACTAGTCTTATCACTAAGCCGCATATTGAAATTCTAAGGGTTGCAACTCGTGTCGACGAAGGCAAGGTCAATGGACTTAATAACTCAACGCAGCGTAAAGTCGGTCAAGGTCACTGCTGTTCACGTGTGCACACCTAAACCCGTGACAATTTTATTTGGATAAAGGAATGCGCCTTATACGCCAAAAATGCTACTGTTTCCTTAGACGGTTCACTTGGGCGTGCAAAACATTTTGACTACGATGATTCGTTTACTTACCCCAATGTTATTTGTTTGCTAATTGACACGTTACAACATCTTTGTCTTTATCGCTCATCCCACTGTCTGATTTTACCAAACCCAGCAATGGCTAATGCATTGTCCCTTTACAATTCCTACGCATGAGTCAATAAAATTCAAGGTAATTCAAGTCTTTTAATGGTCTAAAAAGCAACAAGCTGAACAATAACCATAGCATGATAGAAATTTAATAAATGTAAGTGTATAAAAAAACAAGATAAGCAGGTAGATTAAACAGTATATAAATGTTCGGGAAACGGATAATTAAATAAAAATTCGTCTAATTTCGTTTGAAAGTCATGCAAGCTAGTGAAATGAGCAACGGTAGAAGGTAAACTGTTCCACGGAGAAAATAACAAAACCTTCTACAGTTCCGGCGGGAATGGGTACCACCTGCATATATTCATGGGCGCGATAATTTCTCGTTATCCACCGCGTTTGTTCCACAGTTCTCCAATTTGGATGCATTGTTGGAAGCGCACCTTAATTGCTTGGACATCTGCCTGGACGATTGCCTCTTGGCTTGCCCGGATTTGCTCAGCCTGTTTGGCAAACTGGCAGTGGTGTGTGTTCTGTTTGCGAATTTCATCCAACACGTCTTGTCGTGTTCATTCGCGGGCTCGGAGGATGGTAACTTGCTGCAAGAAATCGAGTCACAATCTCTGGCAACCAGCTACGAGACGTTGGACGGGCGACGGGCGAGTTCTCGTTCATTGTACACCGCATCCCTTGCGTCCGGGGAGACTGCTCTCACTAAAGTGCGTTCCATGTTTGTGTTCTCTCCTTTCACGTACGTATAAATTCATTCGTTCACTCGTGTGCAGATGCAGCCAAAACAAAATATGCTCAATGTAGTTTAGTTGTAAATCACTTAGCGCCGATCCTACTATGAGGTTGCTTATGCATTGCCTAAATGAGCTGAACGATCACGTGGCTATTCAACTTGTCTTTATTTTGAATGGTTTTCATTAGCCGCCGCATTCCCGCTTGTGGCTATAACCACCAAAACTTCCTAGAGTCGGTGCATTCGATTTCCCACGCTGGGGGCCCATTGCAGTCTGTTTTTCAGCGGTTAGCAAGACTGTTTCAAACTCACTTTCATTTGATGTTACCATAGACATGATGTTTTGAGTAGACTTGTGATTCCCAAATGAAGTGATCTTATTTCACACAGTCGCGAAATCCACAAAAATTCACTGTCCGGCTGATGTTGCTCTATTCGCTCACGACGCTTTATTGTTGAGGTTTACCTGTTACGCGTATGTGGCTCAATCCAATGTGTGTGTGTGAATCATTCATTACATCTGTTCTCTTTCGTTTGTATGCGTAAATTCTTCACGGTGCATCGTGTAGTCGAGTATCCCCATCCCGTATCGATGACGACAATGTTTCATGATGAACCTTATTAGCTTAACGGCGGCAATTCAAAGACTTATAGCCCTTAGCAAACAGTGGCATCCCAAACTAGTTGAAGAACAACTGCGACGAACCACCCTCATCGTTAGACGGCATGCTACGTTTTCGTTCGGTGCTACAGAAGTAAAATATAATCACTCGTTTTAAGGGTTTTAACGTTCACGTGATGGAATGTAAAATTTTCCTGGTACCTCAACCCCGTATGGCATCGCAGCGAGCAGCGTGCGCGAATTCTTTTGTCCCATCTGATATAAGCGGTACATTGTTTGCTCGGTTGTCGAATATTAGTTGGAATGGTGCCATTTCCGCATCCAACTCGGACTTTTACATCGCCGGGTTCGCCTAATATGCGGTCTTAACACAATCATATTTTTGTTTGCTGCATTTCTTTTCTCACTCCACGTATCCCTTTGAAACAGGTCACCCGAGATGATTTCTTCCAACTGGGAACTTCCACTGCATTCGCCCAAAGTGTGACCGACTTCGATCGGAAATTCAACACTCTGTTGATGGAGTTCATGGACAAGTTGAAGCACTACGCGAAAGAACGGAGTAAATTGAAAAGTCTCGTTTCAAGGTAATGCCGGTTCTTATACATTCTCATTTTCCTTCCTCGTCTTCATTGTGTGTTGTATTTCAACAAACATGCTTTGTTGTGTTGATTGATTTCGCCATGGCTGAGCGTGTGCTTTGACCTTGTCGTTTTTCCAGTGATCTTCGGTATGTATCAAAACACAAGCCTGATCCAGCCAAAGTCCCGCCCAATCATGGAATGCACGTGGGATAAGTTACTGTCAGGTTGTCCAAGCCTCGATAGCGAGCAAACATTCAATGTGGTTTTAGGTACAAGTTAAATCAATGCGTGATCAGTCTCCTTGAGATTTCCACTCATTCCAAATCACTGTCAATCCGCTGGGCAAACCTTCGGTAAGGGGTTACAATCCTACGCATCGGTCAATGTTCGAGGCTTGTTGAGGTGATTCTCCACCCTGTCGCTAGTTGTATTTCGGAACTGCATCCCTTTCTGTCGATTGTCAATCCTTCCGGAATCACAGCTTGTCGTATGCTTTTGTATTAATTCCGATGGACAGGTGATTACGGACTCCACCTGAGGATCGTTTCACACTTAATTTCAACGCAAACGCTTCGTGGTATTCCAAAGACTTCCGTTGCATCATTATTGATTGCTCATGGGGACGACTGCTGCATCCCCATCAAAATTTACTCCACTCGTTTGGTGTGCAGTCTACGACTGTGCGACACTTCACCTAGTTGCAAGCTTATAATTTCATGCATACTTCTTCTATACTGTACCCTATTGACTTGATTTGAACTCTGCCTATTTTTATTGATCATCGGCACCGTCCGATCAAAAGCCGATCTCATCGTTTTGCCGACATTTTTCAGATTGGATTTCAACGATTTTTACTGCACTGCTTCGTACCTGTCGGTTGTTGGATCCGCCAATACAGCTGCCGGATCTTTATCTCGACGTACCAGTTCGCATGGCGATCCAGCTGCCAGTGCAAGAAGCACACCGCAGATTCCTATTCCGGTGGTACAACCAAATGATAATGACGATGACTATATCTAATTTCAGAGCCGCGTCTCGCTCTTAGTATGCTTGCATCAATGCAACACGCTTCTATCTATTTTGCTACCAGTTACTTGTGCTTTTTTCTGAACCTGGCCTACTTCAACAAAAGTTTATATACCCTCTATGCGTTAATACATATACATCGCAATTGACATCATTTTTTCCACGAGTGGTTACTTCCGAATCGACGTGAACGTGATATGATGATTTGCTTTAGCTCCAATGTCATTGAGCTTTACTAAACGGTCTTTATCTACCACCAGCAGAGCTACTCATACCTGTAAGGCCAGCGGTGAACTTGCTCCCTTAATCATTTACTTCTCCCGGCATTTTCGACCTAACAATATCCCACTCCCATATAAACCTATTCAACACACATCGAGCGTTTGGCGGGAAAAACGGTCCCCATACACAACGTGCGAAAAACGTTGCCCCTCGCGGTGCGCTCGTATCATTTGATTCCTCCTCCGCACTTGTTCATATTTATTCTTTAGCGACCAAGTTGAACCTACTCCGAGGTTAACGTCTCCTGGGCCCGATGTTTTTTTCTAAAACTACAAGTATTGTTGGAATAAGTGTAAGCACAATACTAAAATCCAACCAGCAAGGTGTTCTAGACGTTTGCCAAGAGTCATTGCCTTTCGGATGTGCAATCGTGCAGCATTTCTGTGCTGTGCGGCCAACAGTACTAAATTGATTGGCCAGAGGTAGTGAGCTGCATGCTGAAACAGCCTGGAGTCTCACTACCATTTCCTGTTCTTTTTTCATCATCATATCTATCTAGCCCTTGGCAACCTGATAGTATCTTACCCCGCGTGCGGTCTCTGACTGTGCGGCACTTTGCCTGGATCAGGCTTGTGATTTCATACCATATCAATGCCTGTTGTTAAATGTTAGTTTTCGAATAAGATTGTGCGATGAATCAATGATTTAAAATTGACTGCTCCCAAAACCACTTTTGGCTGTTCAGATGAGTCTTTTCCTACGACTGGTGCTACTTGTTGTTGCTATAGTATCAAGCTCCCGTGCAGAAATTTCAGGCAGGGTACGTGGTACACGACTAGCGACCTGTGTCGACACGAATTGGTAATAAGCGCTGTATTTTTGTAATAGTGCCTATGTCCCGGCTATTATTTATAGCTCTGATAATGGCAGAAATATCTTTGGCGATGTACTCAGCGCACGTTTACGGGACTAATATATTTTGTTCTAGCAGCGGGTTAGTAGATACTGTTCCCACTATTTTGCCCGCTAGTATCACACGAGAGAGGAATTATAATGTCCGTGATACCACGAAATTGGCATGCTGGAGTGCCGAGTGCTACTCGCACGCTCGATTCCCAGGGAGAATAAGGTTTATGTCCTTCACAACCGATCACCTTGCTTTCCATTTCACTTGCCTCCCTCACGCAGTGAATCACAGCTCCCATCACTCCGGACCACATTATTTGCTTAGAGAGATAATACTCATATTGGTGTCTCTCTATTTGTTTATAAAACGGTGTAATTTGCGTTTTAGTCGGAGTCCTTGAATCTCTAATGTTCTTTAATCTTGATCTTTGATAAATTTCCGATCCTCGTTTCATCTATGTAGGCATATAGCCGTGGTTGTATGACGCTTAGGCATCATGCTATGCTATCAATCCGGCACTAACTTTGTTAACCATTAAAATTTGTGCTTCATTTATTTATGCATCTTACTGTGACGATTGTCTTCAACGGGGACTGCTTTCATTCAAAATTCACTTGAGCTGCTCTCACTGCTGCCAGTGATTTTGCCTCCCTCGAGGATGCTTGACACGCTTTCCTCCACAAAGCGTTGATAGTCGCATGCTCAGTAGAATTGTAGTGACGAACGACCGTGTGCAGTTTATTAGAGCAGGACCCACAGAATTAGAGAAAAGTTCAAGATACACGTTTCAGTGGCTTGTCACGTTTTCTATTCACCCTATTACGCGTTTAGATATGTGATAAATACGGGTCAAGCAATCACCGCATCAGCTTTTCCGGTAATCCCACGTTCCCACCCACGGATTGGGTATACTCAGATGCCTCGAAAATAGATTGTTTATTGGTCTGGTTGTGGTTAATAGAAGCCAAGCAATGGTTTTCTTTTCTCATGGCGTCTAGCATGTGTCCGCCGACGACTTCACAAATCTTAAGGTCTTATGCGGTCAGCTGGAGACAAGGTTCAGGTGCCTCCGAGATATTTATGTGCTATTGATGCGCTTCCAGATATGTGGCAAATATAGGTCACACGAGCAGCACAACGAGATGAGAGGAAAACAACCTTTTGCAGAATAGATTATCCTCTTTTGTTTGGAGCTAATGAACGATATATGCAGCAGAATCCAGTCTCTAATGTAAAAGCTTCTCAATGACCACTCGTTAGAAAGGACAACTGAATGGTCAGAAACAGTACCGTACAGATTACGCTTTCGGTCTGCTTATTGTCTAGCAAGCAACGCCACAATCCTACAAACGATTATTTATTTAGTCGGACAGCGTCGCACCGAACAGTAGCAAATTTATAAAAGACCAGAAATACATGTTTTCAACTCGGTCTTCCACGGTGATGAGCAATTTACTTTCTGATGCAACAGTTTCATTTCACAATCACCGTAGAATATTAGTCAAAAGCTCCCACTACACTGAATTTGTGGCGATTTCACGTTCGAACTTCCCACTCCCAGGCTTTCAGTACGCTGGATCTACCGTTCGAACTGTTCTTGACAATTCTATCTTTCAAACGCAACCCTAGAGTCGACCGAGTTGAGCAAACCGAAGCCTAGTCTCTGATCTTAGCTATTTTAGATGTAATATGTTTAATGATTATTTCGGATTTATTTACGAATGTTCAATCTGCAACACTTTACACAAACGTCGCATGTTGCTAAACTGCGGCTTCAAAAGAGTATACTCTGAACCGTTTACAATTTCCTAATTTTGTCTAGACATGCGTAACTAGATAACATCTTAGTACACGGGCAGCCCATCAAAATGCGCGCGCTTTACGTGACTCAAAACTTTACACACTGTGGTTCTAGTTGTCTTGCACGGTGAGACATGCACGACTGATTTGGGTAACGAAAGGCAAATTGAGCTTCATGTTTGGTTTGTATCCTTCGCAAAGATAGAATATTCCGTTGCATCTAAACATCGGGGGCACTATGTACCATTTTAAGCATTAGCCCCAAATAATTATAGATCTTGTAAAGGATGAGCTCTATGAAAAATTACAAGAACGCATTGGATTTGAGTCGAGGAGTGACATCGTTATCTTAGCCGAAGGCACGAAAGCGCATGCAGTTCGTCAATTCTCAAAGGAACATTGGATGGAAAATTTAGTTTCGATTGTCACTCCAACGAAAATGACGAAATACTGCATAGCATGTGCTCAGAGGACAAGCTTTATCTTGCCAGTAAGAACTTTCGTCATTCACAGAGTCACTGTTCCACTTTGAAATCTGTATCGACAACCTCGTTCACGCAAATTGGCTATATCGATATCAGCTCGTTGAGGGGCAATGCGCAAGATTGCCAGTCATACTGTGGCAGGTGTCTAGAGTCAGCATGTGTTAGTTTCTGATAAGCTCTTGATGAGAGAAGCCTAGAAATGTCGAAAGGCATCTGGATGTGACCGGGCTTAATGACCCCGGTTCTTAGGGAGCTCCAGTTCTTTATGAGTTCGCATCATTCTGAAGTTCCCAAAAACAGTATCGATGAGCAATGGCATGGGATACAATCTCGTTGAAAATGGTCGCGTTGAATAGTGGTCTTTACACACTGTTTCGGTGAATTCTCTCCAACTACTGTAACAACCGCGGTTGTATGTACGAAAATTGAATCTGTTGCGGCTCTATTCAATTTCAGAAAACTGTTCTAGCACATCAGAACCGCGGACAGTTTCGTATCGCTTAATGAGCTCATATGAGAGGCAGATGGTTTGTCAGATTCCGCCATAGTTTGCGAACTTCAAACATTGATTGCTAACATATGATGAAAAACGCGTTCCAATCTTCTCGATAAAATAAGTGATTGTTCCTATTTTCAAAAAGGTATAACGTCAATCATATGATAATCTTTAGTAGCTCCTAGACATCTGGCTTCCTTCTTGTCATTGATCCAGTGATGATCGGGAAGAGCAGATTTGTGAGGAATAAACTGGGTTTTTGGCCTGTCGAGTTTGTACAGATGAAATCTTTAAGCGTCGTCAGTTACTCGAGCAACGCTTAACGTTTCGTAGTCTAGCTACTGTGATATTCTTAAACATCTGAGCGGTATTCTATTCAATCGATAGCGAAAGTTTATGGAACTGTCTGTTGAGCCATGGAGTGTCCGAGAACTATGTTAGGACCTTAAAAACATTATATTACCAAACCTCGACAGGTTTCAAGCGTACGGACAATTTTATACGGCTTCCTAATAAAGCTCCAGTGTACAAAGCAGTCGTCAGTGTCAGGTAATCTTTGGTTTCGAAACCTGGTCTATCATAGCGGAAGATTTAAGACACCTTGTTGTTTTAGACCCACGGTGCCTATGTACTATTACTGCACGGATGTGCAATCGTGCAGCATTTATGTGCTGTACAGTTTACAAGGTATCATCTGCTGAAACTTCTTGTGAATAACTCAGATTCTTTGGGCCGCATTCTTTTGTTTAATGTGTATCTGTCCTCCAATCTGATGACCAAACGTTCATTAATTATGATGAACACCAACGAATGAACATTATTTTCCCCCTCTAATTCACGTTATCGAAAATATTAATTAATTCTATAGTTGGCTTTAATTATGTATTGGAGTTTTCAAATGACCCCATCTGGAGTCTTCTCTCGCTGGTTCGCAATTAACGTAATCGTTAAGTGGTAGCCTATCACCACTTGCTAGTATTGTGTTCAGGGTAGTTGAGTGCTTGATGCACTGAAACCTTAGACCATATTTGCTGCCTTTAAAAATTTGACTGGAACCCCATCCTGCTGCGTTTTACTACCTTCCATACAATGCAAAACTGTTTCGGTATTGAGGTTCTATCCAGGAGAATAAGCGCTGCCGCTTTTCGGGACTTCCGTTAACCTGTAAGGTCTCGAATATGACTGTAGAGAGATTTTCTGTGCGAGTTTTGTTGCGTTATCTGATGGTACACAGCGTTTGATTTCGTCAACTGCTGGATTCTCCGAATCGTGCTGCAGCAGATGTCGAATGGTGCCAGTGAGTAGCATTTGTGTCTAACATCATGCTAAATTGATTGGCCAACGGTAGCGAGCTGCATGCTGAAACACGCTGGAATCTTACTACCATTCCTATTATCCCCCTCATATCTGTCTAGGCCTGGACAACCTGACGGTATCTTAGCCCACGTGCAGTCTCTGACTGCGGCACATTGCCTGGATCAGGCTTGTGCTTTCATACCATACCAGACGTACGATTGCTTGCATTTGGTTACAGCAACGCCTTTCGAATATATACCTGCAAACAGTTGTGATATTTGCGACAAAATTTCAAGTATGCCTCATCCTAGTTTATCATACAACACATTATTCACAAAGCGTGGTAGAGTAAGATAGACAAAATGGCCACCAATCAATAAAGTCGAGCTCGGATGAAGAAGTTCACTGTTGCGTTAGGCTCAACCAGAGATGTTCGTTTACCTGGGTAGGGTCCAGAAGATCCACTTACGCGTAATGGCTAGAAACCGGTCAGGGGCGCCAATGTGGTTTACCATGTGTATTCATAATTTTACCTTGTGCCATTCGATCTTATTTTAAGAAAAAATAATAGCACGCAGCGAAACCACAAAACAAGCCCTCTTTTTACGCTTTTGCTTTTCTGCTTTTCCCGCAGTGCTTACTTTGATGAAGTGCAACAGCGAAAAATATGCCCGAGAAGGAAACATTTGTGCCTTGATCATGTCTCACGGCATAGCGTTTGGTCAAGAGTGAAGCGTACGCATTGTGAGTTGCTCTGAGAGCTCCGAATACGGAGTTATATAAAACAACACTAAGGCTGATAGCAAGGCGTTTGATGTATCCAGTTCAAACAGTTCAAAGCCCGGTTATATAAAAAAGAATAATTTTGACAAAAAACGTTTCACGAACGGTTCGTGTGATCAGTAGGCTCAAACAACAAAAAGCTGGTTGAAATACGGCATGGTTGGCGCTTCACAGGTCAGCATCAAGTAGATTGTCCGTCAGTACAACTTGTTCCCCTGGTTTGAAAGGTGGGAGGCCACGATACGGACAAGTGGAGCAACGAAAGGCATCACCAAGGAAGCACTGAAACAAAGAGATTTGACGGGGTAACCAATGATGCCGGCGACTAGTGGATAGCAATTAAACTAACACGAAATTTATAATCGAGTTAAGAAGTGCAGCAAAAAAATCATTTTCCTTGAGCAACGAGAGAGCAGCGAAACGCGAATAGAGCCCTAGATACGGATCCATCACCAGACAGTCCGAGATTGGCCCCATTCATCCTGCAGTTGTTTTTGGACTATTTCGTCCGGTGTCCACCTTCTGTATGTTTAACGCAAGTGCACTATGATCTCAATACCGTTTCGCATGACTACAGACTGGTTCGGTGTATGTACGACGGCTGCTGATATTTTTGCGATGTCAGCGTGGTCTCCACTCATAAGAATCCGCATATTCCTGTTAGAAGATGGTGCATTACACCGTCTCTATATAAAGAGCAATTTCTTCCAACCTTGTAACGTCAAGGTTAAGAGGTTTCACACTAACTTTAAAAATGCCTTTATACAGCAAGTGCGGTATCATCATAGACCGAATTCATGATTTCAACTTATTTTAGAATATATCATTTTGAATAAGACAATGTTCTGTCCTACAAACATTACACAGCCAGTGTGGGCGAAGCGGTCACAAAAAATAAACAAGCTATTTAGACCGCGCATCCTCGATATGCTCAACATACGTCAGTCAACTTGCGGTTGACTCAGATACGGAAGTTCAAACAAGATAAAATATAGTTGGTTTGTGAAACCGCGTATTCTCAACAAGACGAGATATGTAACTGATTTAGTGATTCCTGCTGATAGTGTTCAAGTGTGGTGATGGAAATCGACACATTCCTTTTAGTCTTGTTCATGATGACTACCGGTTCAAAGCTTTTGCATAGCGGAGAATCAGCCTGTTAGTGACTAAGATGCTTTTGTGGTTAAACAACGGTTGTACCGTCGGCAAACGACAGCCCATAGATTAGTACATCACGCATCTTGGCTTACGCAGAATTTTCATTTGATATGTGTAAAGCCGTGGTACAAAGAACACTCGCAGAATGAGAATTTGCTAGCGCCACAACAGAGTTAGCGATTTTTACTGCCGTATTCGACTGTGAAAGCTGGAGCATCTCGATCCACGTGCGGGGCTGTCAGAGGATAGTTTAAATAATTTCAGTTTTTCAAACTGTACAAGTTTAACTTGGCAAGGTATCAATAGGTAGCGTAACTCACCTTGTTACAAGAGGATTTCGCAGCAGCTGTATTCGCGACAAGTTCTTCTTGCCTCTCTTGCTCTGCCAAACCACACGTGCAGTTCTTGCATGCACGCTTCTTGCTTCCTGTAGTGGCGCGTTCGTCCTTCGGATTGCAATCAACTGGTTTAACAAGATCAGTCGGTTCTAGCAAATCGTTTGTGTTGATTTGATCACCATTCACCAAGTCGGAGTCCACAGCAGACCAAATATCCTCGATCTTGCTCGAAGACCAAGGCAATGGTACGGATGATCCGATCGCGTAATCCGATGGTGTATGAGCGATAAAGTAAAAGTGGGTGTCAGATGGAAGCTAGAAAAAGACAAGAAAAACAAATAGTTCAGTTTTATCAAAGACAGTATTGTATTGATAGCTATCAATAATACCAAACACCTATGTATGTGCGTATGAAAGCAAGAGCCTGGCCCAGGCAAAGTTCCACACAGTCATATACTGCACGTGGGCTAACATACTATCGGATTGCCTGCTCTATTCAGATATGAGAAAATGGTAATAAAAATAGTAGCGAGACTTTAGCGTGTTTCAGCATGCAGCTCACTACCAGTTGCCAATCAATTTAGCATGCTAGCAGCACAGAGCAGAAGTACTGAACGATCGCACGTTCGTGCTGATATTGGATAATGCGACTTCCTTCGATTGAAACAAATAATTGAGGTTTTCGAGCTGCAAAAGTGACATCAATATGACAACTTGCTCAATCATCAAAAACTAGTAGATGAGCTTCTACCAACAAAATCTCACTTTTTCATTTTTGAAGACTCTACTAACAGTCACATATGCTAGGAATTACAAACCTGAGGTTAGGTAGAACCGTAGAACTGTAAAAATTTCTTTAAAATGAAAAAAAGATTCATGCGAAGTAATAATTGCGCACCTAATCAATCAATTTAATAAAAAGCCCGATGATCACAGTCTTGAACGAGCTGTGGAAGAAATCGCGAGTGAACAGTATGGCATGGTATGAAAACACAAGACTGATCCAGGAAAAGTGCCGCACAATCTGAGACTAAGATACTGACAGGTTGTCCAGGTCTGGACAGAAATCAAATAGAAGAGTCCAGAAGATGAGTTTAACAACAGTATGGAAATTTAGTTTAAGCTCGATGCAAAGTAATGGCGAAATAGTGCAGAGTGCTTCATTAAAAATAACATTAGAGAGATAAATCCAAGTTATTGTCGAAAATTGTGAGACATAGATACACAAGTTTCTCTGTAGTAAATTTCGAACCTTTATGTTTAGATCGCAAAAGACTACTGCAGAAATTCTCGCATCAATCGCATTAGTGAAGGAGAATTCTCGGCCTTCATCGGTTTTTCACAGAATCACTTCTTCTCACCGGGTTTAAAATTTCGTTAATCTAATGCAACACAGCCACAAGGATGTTGAACAGCAAGAATGCTCTTCCAGGAACAACCTTCGCTGCAAACACCAAAGAGCAGTTTAAATATGCACTTGTCCAATGCTTGCTAGTTGTGTTGAAAAAGCAATCCACCGTTAAATGAAAACCGTTCATCTGAATTGCTATTACGTCAATGGAGAGGGAGGCCCTCTGCTACCTATACAGTTCAGCAGTTTCCAGGTGTGAAACAACAAAATAGATGTTTGCGCTTGTTATCAAAATGAGCATCTTACGAAAACCAGTTAAATAGATGCAAGTAATCAAACGAAAAGCAATTAAAAGACCAACCGTGTCTAAGCCGATGAATCCAGAAAGTAAGGCAGACTTTTCTATGTCAAAAATCTGATTGGCAGAGCCAGGTGATGAACGGCCAATCAAGCGACCACCAGGTTGTAGAAAAACAATCAAAAGCGAAAACAGATTGAAATTCATTGCTTCAACGGGAATTGGAACTGGCCAACCGTATAAGATCACTGAAAATTTTGACTTATTGTTCAGACCACCATCTGCTACTAGGTTTTCGAAATTTTCTACTCGCACGCTGTTGACGGTCTGGGACAGTGCATTTTTCACGTCTATAAGTAAATTTTCCTCGCAGTCATTGCTAGACGACCATAATAGAAGAACCTGATCGGAGGAGGTTAATTTTTCTGATATGATGACTTCCATGGCTGAAGCAAATTGAAACTTGTTACACGACTGGTAAATAAGTCAATCGAAAAAGATTGTAAACCACGATTATTCTGAGAATAAAAATTTTGACAACAATTAACGCGTACTGCGTTAAGAAGAACGCGAAGAACGGAAATGTATGAGATTAACCAGAAAAACAGCAATGTCATAATTCCGGACAGCATTACAGTATGTACCGATTGTTCAACTGCCATATAACCATGAAAAAGCAAAATCTTAAGAGATGGGGAAGGGTGAGACTTAAATAGCTACGGATTCTATAGAAGAGTAAGCACAAACAAGGATGTATACAAGGATCGGTGCTTGGATAAATAATCTGGTATGAGTGAGGATGGGGAAGTCTTCCAAAGGAAATCGAATCAGTTAAAAGACTAGTCTGGTGGAAACTACCAATAAATTTAGAGAAGTTTGCAGCGATGCACATAGGACTTTGGTCGGCGATGAGAACGTAGTTTCTTGACGATGCTTCTATCATGTCTGTACAATGTAAGAGAGATCTGGGAGTACTTGTGTCGGATGTTATGTGCAGTTCGTCTATTTTTTTAGTGCTTACCCCTGATATATTCAAGAAAATCTAAGGCCTTTATTGAACACGGTTTGCAAGCGTGCTATCCATTAACAAAAGAAAAGAAATCTATCCTCAAGAAAGTTCAGCGGAGAGCAACGACAATGGTGAAAGGTTTTGGTTAAGCCCTAGTGGTGTTTTCTGACGACTGCGTTCTAGCTACGGCTTTGCCTTTGAACCCCCTTCGTCTTGGCTCACAGAACAATGCTCGTATTCCGAATCTTATCTTTCCTGGAGTGACGGTGTTATGCAGTACAATCAAGTTCGAAGAAAAAGGAGAAATATAATAAAGGGCATTACTGTTATTCGCTTTTTGAGTTTGTGCGACTATCTCCTCCTGGAGGATGAGTCGGCTGTCACGGATTGCAGCCACCCATGCTAGGCGGTTAGAAGCGAGGTCCGTGCAGATTTTAAGCAAGGTCCGATCCGTAAACCGATCGTAGACCAAGCAGCTCCGCATCCGATCTCACTGTGGCGAGCCAAGTCTTCACTTGTCCTCCGCGATGACAACGCCATTCTGCGCAGGGTGTCGGCGATAGCGTCACCCTGGTTAGTTTAGCGTCCGAGCGTCTCAGGATGTGGCCAAACCGTCTCAGTCGGTGTTGTCGCAATATCGAACTCAGGCGAGGGATATCAAAACAACGGTGGAGAACCTCGTCATTCATTACTCGCTCATCCCATCGAACATTGAGGATGCGTCGGAGACACCAGCGGTTGAAAATTTCTAGTTTCCGCATATCCTCCACCCGCACATGCCACGTCTCGCATCCATAAGTTAGAACTGGGCGAATCACCGCTCTGTAAACGCGTAGCATTGTACGTCGGCTGAGTTTTCTACGGCTAAATAGAACCCAACGCAGTCGCGAAAACGCCGTGCACGCAGCTTGTACACCGGTGGTATATCATCTCTGGCTTGGCCTGACGGTATGGTATGGTATGGTATGAAAGCACAAGCCTGATACAGACAAAGTGCCGCACAGTCAGAGACTGCACGTGGGCTAAGATGCTGTCAGGTTGCCCAGGCCTAGACAGATATGAGGAAGAAAAAAGAATAGGAAATAGTAGTGAGACTACAGCCTGTTTCAGCATGCAGCTCACTACCTCTGGCCAATCAATTTAGCACGGTGTTAGCCGCACAGCACAAAGTACTGCACGATTGCACATCTGCGCAAACGGTAGCACGGGCGAACCAAGGTAACGAAAAGTGTTCACCATCTCCAAGTTCTCGCCACCAATCTTGAGAGATAGATGAGGTCCAGCGGCGGTGGTAAAATACTTCGTTTTGCGCGTGTTGATTCGTAGCCCCAGCATAGAAGCAAATGAGCTGAGGCGTTCCAGGGTCGTCTGAAGCGTTCCAGGATCATTACCCAAGATTACGATGTCGTCAGTATACTCCAAATCGGCAATCGAGACGCTCAGACGCAGCACCACACCGGTGTAATCTGAAAGCGCCGGCTTCATTGTGTAATCGATCGCGAAATTGAATAGCACAGGGGACAAAGGGCATGCTTGCCGGACACCAGTTCTAATGGGAAACGTTGAGGACACCAATCCATATGAGCATACGTGGCTCTGCGTGAATGAATAGTACGATTGCATCATGTGCACAAGTTTCTCCGGCATACCATCCGCCAGCATCACACCACAGCGAATCGCGGTCGACGGAGTGGAAGGCGGCTTCGAAGTCGATGAAACAAGCTGTTGTTACTTGCTGATAACGGTAACGATGTCCCAGAATCCGACGCAATGTGAACAGCTGGTCGACGCAGCCCCGACCTCGACGAAAACCGCCTTGGTTGACTCGTATACGTATATCCCTCTTCTCCGTGAAGCGGCATAAGAGAATCACTGCAAAAACCTTCGCAGCGATGTCGATAAGACTGATGCCACGGTAGCTGTCACACAATGAGGCATTACCTTTCTTCAAGATATGGATCAAGAGTGAAGTGCCTCAGTCGCGTGGAAGCTCATCTAGTTCCCATATCTTACGATACAAATCATGCAGTGGTTCAATCAGAACGGAAGAACAGACCTTGTGCACCTCAGGGGGATGCCGTCTTCGCAAAGGGACTTGTTGTTTCTCAGTCGGCCCGGAGTTGTCAGTGGGTCCACTGTGGTACAACCAGCAGGAGATGTCCCTTCCTGGAATCTTGATACGAATTCAGCCAGTGCCCGGGATTCTTACCTCCGACAAGCAGCCTACATTAGGATGAATTGGCTACCGGGATCGAGGAGCATTCTGACATTCCAACATGAGATAAACGGTGGGGAGACGGTATTAAGGGACCCAGCTGGCCTATTGTTCAACCCAGCCGCTGGGAGAGCATGAGGCACGTCGCCTACCGGGAACGCCGTAGCATTAACGATATTTTGTAGTAATCCGCGAGTCATGAAATGTCTTGGAAATTTGGGTACAAAGCGGCGTCCCCAGCGGCGTTTGTTCCAGTCAACTTTTCTAGCCTTTGCACAAGCAAGTGCGACCTGTAAGGCAGCAGGGAGTTGCCAGAAAGAGGAGGTGTGCACCAACCATCTACAAGACTCTGCTCTAGATTTTTCCACAGGTTTTTCTCTAGAAGCCTTTCCCGCGATTGGTTATCCTGCAAGGCAGCGGAGTTTTAAAATCAGGGTTTTCCTTCCTCTAGACGAAATGCCCTCCCAGGCTAACGAGCTCCATCTGCCCGAAGCAAACCCATGCACGGATACACGGCAGAGAACCGTTGTTCGCTGCCTGTTGATGTTCTTGTCTTTGATATTCTCTTGTTAGTTGCTTCACGCCATTTGATTTATTTGAAACTGGTCGATGCCACTAGCCGGGCGGCGAAGCTCAATCAATGTACACGTGATGCTGGCAGACTTTTGAATCACATGTTAGCTAAAGATGGAGTAAATAAAAGTGTACAATAATAAATGTGTAGAGACACTGGTCTGCTACAAGGTCTCCACTCATTCACTTATGAGGATCGTCTTGACAAGCTGCGTCTGTATTCACTGGAGCATACACGTAAACTCTTTGATCTCCTCTTTACCCACCGCATTCTTCTGAGATGTTGCGGGTCGACCTTACAAGAAAAAGCGGAGGATACTGCGGCTTCCGGTATAATTCACATTCTCTAATCAGTTAGCCAAGGCATCATCATCATCAGATACAGCCTTACACCGGTAGCATGTACCGAATGCTTAACTGCCACATAACCACAAAAAAGTAAAATCCTAAAATCGATACGGATTCTATAGAGTAAGCACAAATAAATGGAAATGGGGTGTTCAAACCTCGAATGAAACATGAATTCAATCAAGTTTCGCAAACGAGTAGAGCTACATCAACAGGGCAGCTTCCTTGCGGCTTTCACGGCCATGCATCATAAGAAGCTTTCCTCGTCACTCAACTTGACAACATTCAAAGTTAAGCAAACACTCCAAGATGCTTAGTGCACGACCGCCATTGTGCACGGTTTCGGGGCATATCCTGCAGAGTAACTAACAGTTGCGATCTGATCGCGGAGACACTCAGCCTTGCAGACGTGCTGCCGCGACTTTGGAAAGTTAAAGGTTTTTAGCTGCCTATGCCACATGACGGTTTGGCCACCACGAGATTTACACCAATTGGGATGTGGCGTCGCGAAAGGAATCCATTTCGGAAGTCGGTGGTCCGGCGTCAGTACAACGTGACCCAACTAGCGCAATTTGATCGGCTTCTCTATGTCAACATTACTACCGAAGAACTGATTTCGATTGTAACAGCTAACTCCTAGAATGTTGAGGATATATAGGTTGTCAAATACTGGGAGACGTTGATGTGGTCTTTGCATAAGGTCCACGTTTCCCACACATACAGCCCAAACTATCGCTGTGTAGACTCTACATTTGATTATGTATGTATGTATGTATGTATGAAAGCACAAGCCTGATCCAGGCCAAGTGCCGTACAGTCAGAGACAATCCTTTCTGACGTCAGAGGTGACGTAGGTTGCGGGATGCTACGGTCACCTTAGCAATGCGTGCCGCGACCACCTCAGCGAACGATGTAGAATTATTGATACAACTACCGAGATACATAAAACGATCTACAATTCCAAACCCCTGATTGTAAAGTAATAAAGTGCTGTTTGATAAGTCGACGTTCTGCGGCAGAACACTGCATTTAGAGGGCGCGAAGCGCATTCAAAATGTGGGCATAATACTATCTAGTTTGTTCAGTATCGGCAGTGCATCTGTGTACGAGTCGAAGAGCAGCATAGTCCTAGTCGAGAAGCTTGCCACCTGGCACTGCGAACTCCGAAAGCTGGGACCCCTTCACTGCATAGCTCCATAATGGCATAAATTACAAAATTGAACCGAAAAGGATAAATCGGACATCTTCGTCGGACTCCACTTGTGGTGGGAAATTTGGGTTATAGGTCGTTGTAAACCCTAACGCATTCGGATGTATGAGCATAAAGTACACGTCCTATGTTGACATACTTTTATCGAACGCCTTTGCATAAGGACATTTCGATCGACTAAATCAAATGCTTCTTTGAAGTTTAAAAAGATGGCTATTGTCGGCTGTCGATAAGTGTGCCGCCGTTCCAAGATCTGTCGAAGTAAAAATGTGGTAGACGCAGCCTCTGCCAGGTCGGAAGCAAACAGGAAGCAACGTGAACTCAAGCACGCTGCCAAGAAATAAGAAAAAAGTATTGGACCAAGCAGTGAGCCTTGAGGCACTCCAATGAATATCACTGATTCCTCCGAGCGAACCCCTGCAATTCTAATATAGTTAGTACGATTGGTTAAGAAGCTGTCTAACAACCGATGTAGTTCCCCTGTGACGCCACACATCCTTAGCTTGTGCAAAAGGTACCTTTGGTTCACTGAGTCAAAGGCATACTTCGACTACTCTCCCTTCATCGAGCCGTAATGTCACTTCATCAAGAAGGCTCAGAAGATTCGTTAGGTAGGACCTTCTTTTCCAGAATTCGTGCGGGCATCGGATAGTAAGGAATTGGCTACCAAATATTTACATATCTGGCGCCGAATGATTTTTTCCAAGCACTTGCAATGAATGGTAGTCAGCCTTACTGGCCTACAGTTGCGTACATCCGAACTGGGACACTTTTTGTGTACGGCTACTACCGCCGCTCGTTTCCAAACATCTGGTAGTATACCCCTGTCTAGGCCTGGGCAACCTGACAGTATCTTAGCCCACGTGCAGTATCTGACTGTGCGGCACTTTGCCTGGATCAGGCTTGTGCTTTCATACATACATACATACAGTATACCCCGGAATAAGGTAGCTGCAAAAAGATTGCTGATTGCAAGGCTAATTATATTCGCGAGCCAGATGTATGCCGTCGGGGTCAGCCGAATTAGTTTTATCCAGCTGTGATAGAACTTTGGTGTCTATTTCCTGATTAATCTTCACAGAACTAAAGAAAGGTGCGCCGCACTCGTTATTTTCTAAACGGCTACCTGAATCACGACGATGAACACTGCTGAAGAATGAATCGGCTTTTTCCTGTGCAGTCAAAGCCGTGTTGCCATCATCCAGCACTAACATACCTTTTTTCTCTTATAGATCGTTTGGACTGAACATAGCCATAAAAAGCTTTAAAGTTAATCTTTGCTTTTTGGCAAGTCTGGATTCGAAGTCCCATTTAGCTTTCCTTTGCAGCGCAACAGCTGAAATTCTGGTCTGTATGTACTGCAGTCTAGATCTGTGAGTTCCAGAAAAAATGTAAGCCCTCCAGCTACGGTCATGCCATCTGATAGCCTTGCGAATAGACGCGCTTCACCATGGGGTTTTCCTTGCGTTCCCACTGGTTGTAGAGGAGCAAAACTTTCCCTTAGTTGTAAAAAGTGCCCTTATAATATTCCACCTGATTTCAACATTCGGTTGTAATTCGACTGGTTCCCAATTTAGATACATTGCCTTAGTTTCTAGTTGGACGATGTTCATGTGACCGAAATTGCGGGACATCTTCACTTGGTTACTAGGGTGCACTTAAGTCCAGTCAAAAACTATTATGGTGCGGTCGCACTTTCCTAGTGGCTAAAGGTATTTGATGCCATAAATATCTCTTTCGTGAGACGATAGAACCAAATTCAAAGTGGACGGAGTGTGTCCCGACCTAAACCTTGTAACTACCCTGACATGCTGATAAAAGACAGACATGAAACCAGTCTAGATATTGTTACTTCATTTATCATAATTGCCATTGGCACTACTTTAAACAAGCACTCTACGACTCTGCTACGGAATGCTGCAAATTCACTCGTCAACCGTCAGAACGCTGGATCTCTGCTGAGTCTCTTATGTTACTCGAACAGCGCCGTGCCTTACCGAGTGGTTTAGAGCATGAAGACGATCGGAAGTGTCTTAGAATCCAAATCAAAGATAGTCTGAGGCGTGACCAACGCGCATATTAAGGAGCGAATCGAGTGAATTGCTTGCAAGAGAACATCTTCCCAGTGACTGATTGGCATGTAGCGGTTGAGGTAAAGCTTCAGTTTACCACAAGCACAATGATAGCACACACCAAATGAGAACTCCGGAAGTCAGAATACAAAGGTGTATGGAATGATGCACAGCCGTAGCTGGTAAGTTACGCAGTACAATAGAATGTTGTGGACAAGTCCTGTAGTTGATGCGCAGCTGGGTCACTGGATAATTATACACAGGTCCTTGTGTGGATGCGCAGCCGGTTGGCTGGAAGACGATGGCCGCCCTCGCGGCAGCCAAAGGAAAAACGAACTCCGACGAGCGCGACGTAGAGTTCGACAAAACAAAAGGATGGAGAATGAATATAATATAAAATAGAATAACCAACATTACCATTCTTATTCACAATAGGAACGAAGAAAGACTTTGACATCCTTTTCTACGTTATGCGATATGAAAGCAAACGATAATATTGGCGCAAAATACAAAAGATGCATAAGAAATGACGCTTCGTTACAGGCAGATTCTTTGATTTTAGCGCAAGCTTAATCGTCCTCCAAAGTGTTCCATTCAGTCGTTCAACCTGTCCATTGCCTTATGGATTGTAGCTGGTTATACGACTCGTTGCTATTCCTTATCGTGTATGTATGTATGTATGAAAGCACAAGCCTGATCCAGGCAAAGTGCCGCACAGTCAGAGACTGCACGTGGGCTAAGATACTGTCAGGTTGCCCAGGCCTAGACAGATATGACGGAGTAAATAGAAATAGAAATGGTAGTGAGACTCCAGCGTGTACTCGCATGCAGCTCACTACCGTTGGCCAATCAATTTAGCACGATGTTAGCCGCACAGCACAGAAATGCTGCACGATTGCACATCCATCCTTATCGTGTAGGAAGTTTCGAAGTTCCCGGGACATGTGCAAAACATAATTAACCCTGGAACGGTCCATTTGCGCCAGGGATTCGCATTCATGAATCATCGGCTCATCCCGATTTGGAATAAGCAGAGAACAAGGTGGCTTCATTTCCGCCATTCTATTTCTCCAGCAAGCTTACCCAATTGCTGAGCAAAGGCATTTTTGCCTACAACACAGTTAGATTGCTGCGAGTTTACTGGAGACGAAGATACTCATTTTATCGTTCTTTTTGCCTCCCTGTGGTGCTTTCGGACCCCTGCCGAAGGTAATTAGGACAGGACCCGATTTTATCGATGGGGTTGTTTTGTTTCGAACCACTTCGGCGTATGCAACGGAGAGTTTGTACTTTCTGATACAACGTCGTTATTTATATTTTGGGCAGAGGTCCTTAGAAATGCTTCCCTCCCGTTCCGCTTACAGTCCCCACATAGCGATTCAAGGAAACTAGTTTTGCAATGTTTAGTAATGCTAGTCATGTGTGACAGAGCATTTTGGATGTGCACACATCACAAGCTATGCTTTAAACTACTTTTTCCCACATTCGACTGAAATGCATGGATATGACTTTTTCGGCAGTCTGTTTCAATAGACTTCTTCTTCTTCTGAATCGAAAGCAGAAGGGATAAAATCCCGTTTGGGCTTTATCACAGTAATAGACATTGGTGACTTCTGCTGACAAGGCAAACCCTGAGAGTAGAGGAACACCACTATATCACTCCGGGGATCAAGTCCATCCGTTTCAACAAATGCTGATCCAACGCGCTTTTGAATAGCTGTTCAGATGGTAGAGACAGGAGCCCTTCCGGTAGAGAGTTCGAAGTGTTCACCACCCGCGTGGATAGCGTACTCGCATTACTCAGCTTCAGCCTTCTAGGCTTCTGCAACTCAAAGTCATGTCCACGAGTTCTCGACTCACCTACTAATCGGAAGTACTGGAGGAACTCGTCTCCATATTGACCGAGAAGAATACGGCGTGTCAGGAGCAGGTCATATCTTTCCCTTCGAAGCTCTAGGGGGTAGAGTTTCAGCAAGCTCCTCCTATCCTCGTACGCGAGTTGGCGCATTCCACAAACCATCTTAGTGCCCCTCCTTTGTACCCTCTCCAAGGAGTCGCATTCGCCTTTAGACTGAGGGAATGCAACAGGTAGCCCATATTCCAACAGAGGACGAATGTACGCAGAGAAAAGTGTCTGGAACATTTGCGGGGTAATGGACGCAAACGAACGCCGAATCGCCCAGAGCATCCTGGTAGCGCTGCCTATTCTCCGACAAGTGTCAGCCTTCGACTTCAAGGAATCCATAACCAATAGTCAATAGTATATTATGGTAAAAAAAAGCGACAAGCTTAAAAAAACCACAGGATGTTGTACACATGGATTCGAAAGTTCTGGGTTAAAATTAAGGTCCGAATGAAGAAAAACGTTGATACTGTAAGGGATGGGGATGCGAGCACCACAAAACTTTGGTTGATACTTCCAGCTGAAAGTAGTTTGTGCGCTGAAAATCGGAAAAAAGTGCAGTATCATAGAGTATAGAAAGTTATAGCTTTTCAAACATTATGAAGCAAATGAAACAAGTGCATATCTAAAAGGTCTTTAAAAATAGAAAGGGAAGGGGCACACAACAAAACGTGGTAGATTCTTCCAGGTTTGTGCAACACGAACGGCCAAAAAAGGTTTACGACAGTCCAACCTGCTTTGTTGATGGGCAATTTTTAAATGATGGTCACGCGTACGATTGCCGGTAGCAAGCACAAGCAGTTCTTTACAGAGATGGCATTCTTCAGTGAGTATCCTGTAAGCCAGTATTAAGTCGCCACGGATTCGACGGTACTTGGATTAAAAAAAGGTTCAGTGGAGTGAGACGATCTTCGTAAGTATAACACTCAAGCCCCTTTACCAGTCTCGTGGCATGGCGTTGAGGCCTCTCAAGTACAAGTTCGTCACGCTTCAGTCACGGATGCCAGACGGAAACCGCATACTCCAAATGAGGGCGAACGTACGAATTTAGGAGGGCTGGAAAGAAGCGTATGTCAAACCGACCGAGAGCTCGCTTCAGTAGACCAACGTTTCGATTCGCCACACGTGATGCCTTGATACATTGAGCCGAACATCCGAGGTCGTTCTGAACTAACACACCAAGGTCTCTCTCTTGTCGACTAGCGAGGAGCTGGACATCACCCAGGGTATAAATGGGGTTACCCTCTTTTCGGATGCGAAGTACACGACATTTTCCAGCATTGAACGGTAAATGGTTCGCTACCAAGCAGGCGTAAAGGGAATTTAAATCAGACTGCAAGTCGCTAATAGCGCTTGGGCAAGAAAGCCCGCGCCATATTTTGATGTCATCAGCAAACATTAGAAATGGGGATGTCAATTCTTTGCCGATATCATTGACGAATAAAAGAAAAAGTCTTGGTCCAAGAACCGATCCTTGGGGTACTCCACATTCAGTAGGGAAGGGCTCGGAAAGCGTCTCACGCACCCGCACACGGAGAGTCCTGGATGACAGAAATGCAGCTATCCATGTCAAGAGTGGAGGGCCAATTCCAAGAGTTCGTAGCTTATGAATAAGTACCGCGTGGTGAACTCTATCAAAAGCCTTAGAAAAACCAAGGTAGATAACGTCCACTCCGTATCCATGGTTGACTGATCTGGTCCAACTGTCTCTAGCTAGGAGTAAATTTGAAGTGCATGAATGACCACGGCGAAATCCATGCTGCTCACTAGTGATATACTAGACGATTGTCACACTAAAGCAGGTTGCGATAATAATGTTTACCCGACAGGATGCTTAAATCACCGCATCGACTAACAACCAAGCTAGTAAGTGGTCGGTTTTATATCGCACACAATGCAGGACGAGCGAAACTTGTTCTCCATGAAGTGCCGATGTATTCGTAGTGATCTTATTCTGATTTACCGTATTCTGTCGATACCAAATCATTTTTGTTCAGAACTATTTCTTTTTTCTCCCTCATATCCGTCTAGGCCTGGGCAACCTGACAGTATCTTAGCCGACGTGAAGTCTCTGACTGTGCGGCACTTTGCCTGGGTCAGGCTTGTGCTTTCTTACCATCCCGTTTAAGTTTTTAACAACATGAATCTACATTTTGATAGAAGCAAATGGGGCTATTTCCGTGTGAGCTTCATCACTGAATTCTACTGGCTAGGCAATCTCCGTGGGAAGAAACCACCACTACGTCTCTAATGATTTCAAGTCCCAACGTTACAACAGATGCTGATCCAACGAGCTTTTGAGTGGCTCCTCCGACGGTAAGGGCAGTAGCTCGTTCGGTAGCGTGTTCTATTTGTTTACTACCAGCGTATATAGCGTGCTCTCATTACTCAGCTTAAGTCTTCTATGTATTTACAACTTAACATCGTGTCCACGAGTCCTTTATTCGCCTACTAGTAAGAAGAATAGGAAGAACTCGTCACCTTGCTGGCCGTTAAGAATGCGGTAGGTCGTGATCAAGTCAAACATTTCCCTTCAAAGCAGGCTCCATCTGTCCTTGTATGCAAGATGGCACATACTATTCGTTATCATTGTGCTCCTTCATGTTACTCTCTAATAAGTCATCTTTGTCTTTAGACTGTGTATGCTACGCCTATCTTTAAACAGTGGATGGACATGTCTAAATGAGCCTCTGAAACATTTGCTGGGTAATGGTCGCCAGAAGCATGCCGAAGGGCACACAACATTCTAGTTACGGTGCCTATTATCCGAAGTGTCCGCCTTGGACTTCAAAGAGTCTGTAACCATAATTCTCATTGATTTTCGCTGTCACAGTTCTTCTAGGCTTACGCCCCGGATCAATCACATGTGCCGCCATACATGCTGATGGGTTAAACCCAATAGCTTGAACAGAAAATCCACATTCGCGTGTATTTTTATTAAACACACTCCACGACCGATTTTGTGTTGTTTGCATTCATCAAGTAGGGCCAGTGATCAGGATCCATAATCCTTGAAACATTGGAGAAACGCTAAACAAGATGAGAACTTGTAACCCTTTGTTGAATAAAAATTACGCGACCAACTTTTTTCAATCACGTGTACACACGTACATGACAGTTTCTTTGCCCACGTTCAGTCTATTATTGTGCTGCACTTTGCCTGCATCAGGCTTGTGAATTTCATACACGCATGCAGATGGGTTAAAGCCACGGCATGAACATAAAATCCACATTTGCGTGCATTCTCATCACACAGTTGCGCGCCCCAAGGCCTGAATAGCCATCACGATATTAAGAAATTAGACTCTGAGAAACTTCGGATGTGCCGAGTACGATTGGTGTGAAATCGTTGCTCCGGCTTTTGATAACCACTTCTAACTTGGAATCTGTTTCCATCCCTTAAAGTCCTGTGCTGCTCTTGGTGGCTCCAGCAACTTCGGCAATCAAGGTTAGCCATCGTTTTGGACTTCCAAGGGAGTTTTGACTCTTTTCACCCCAATTTTATCATTACTGTTTGTTTATTGTAGTGAACTTGTAATCCGATGGACGCTGAGCATGGGCTGACATACACTCAAGTTTCCTAGGCTTAAACATATCAAGTGTATTCAGATTGTAGTAGATTATCGCATGCAATTCAATTATGATTACAAATTATTTAACCTGGTACTACCCGCATTGCACGGATGATATGATACTACATTGTCGGTCTAAAGTATCCTGAGCATCCTTATAGGAATAAGGGAGGATAACCGCGTCATCAGCATAATTTTAGTCGAAAAGTTTCTTATCGCAGCTTATTTCAATGCCCAGCGTTGGTGTGCCTGCATTATTGAAATTGAAAATAACGGAGAAATCGGACACCCTTGTCCCACACGTCTTTGGGTCATCAATCGCCATGAAGCGTAGCACCCAGGACTGTGTTGTATCATCCCGTCATCACCATACATGAAGATGGTTTTTGCACGGATGTAAAATTATGCAGTACTTCTGTTTTGTGCAGCTAACACCGTGCTGCTGGCGTAAACACGCTGGAGTCTCACTGCCATTTCTATCTTATTTTCCTCATATCGGTCTAGGCTTGGGTAACCCTACAGTATCTTAGGCCAGATGTAGTTCATGACTGTGCGACACTCTCGCTAGATCAGATTTGATACATACTGTAGTAATGATTCCCCTAAAGTATGCTCACGCACTTTTACGGGACATTGTTATATATTAATGCATGGAATAATGCGTTCCTCTCGACCGAATCAAGGACATCCTTGAATTCAAAAAACATTGCTACAGTGGACTGCCTATAAGCATCGCAATGTTCTAGAGCTTGCCGAAGAGTGATTCTGTGATTCCCTGTGTAATGTAATGCGATCAAGCTGAGCATTCATATCCCGGCAAGAATAATAATATCAGAACTCCTTACACGTCGCAAGATTGTACTGAGTTCGTCGTAGAAGATATATTCGTTGTCATGCTTGCTACAATTAGTCAGAAAATAAGTGGTTATTGCGAAGAAACAGCACTTTGAATTCGCGAAGTTGTGTTGATAGGTGTAGCTAGTCAGACGGCACACATGCTGTTATTAACGGGACTCCGGTCTAAAAGTGTGCTTTCGGCACGTGAACTCAGGATTATACCTACACGCCCTTAGCCTGAGGAGGATGCAAAAGAATCACCTACGCAGCGCCGAAAGTACCCGTTATACAGATTTCGTGCAGTCAACTATATTATCACAGAGGCATCACAAAGTTTTATGTTTGACTACCAGCACTCTACACGGATTTGCAATCGTACATTACTTCTGTGCTGTGCGGCTAACACCGTGCTAAATTGATTGGCCATCTATGGTGAGCTGCTTGCTGAAACAGGCTGGAGTCTCACTGCCATTTCTATTTTCTTTCTCATATCTGTCTAGGCCTGGGCAACCTGGCAGTATCTTAGCCCACGTGCAGTCTCTGACTGTACGGCACTTTGCCTGGATCAGGCTTGTGCTTACATACCTACCAGCAAACATCGATAGACAACTAATATAGGTAGAGGGCATGGGCAGCTTGCTAGCCTGATTGACGCATCGGGCGTACATTAGTAACACCTATGTATGCAGACGTGTAGTTTTATTTAATAAGTTTTAATTTTATGATATTTTAAGCTTCGAACAGGTTCATGTCGGCCGCTTGTGACACTAGACGGATAAGGGTTAAAAAGTAGACATGAGGAAGTAGGAAATTATTGAACAATAGGACTATCAGTAGCTTTTTTCGCTTACCCGTCCTGTTGTGTGCAGCAGGTAATGCTGGATTACTGCCAGGTCGCCTATTTCTAGACATGTGCACAATTAGGGTTCTCGACCAAAGACTTTGGCTAAAGAGCCTTACCCACAAGGCAATGGGCTAAGAACTTGTTCGTATGATCTCTATCCATCGACCTTCCTGGTTGAGTATGTATGAAAGCACAAGCCTGATCCAGGCAAAGTGCCGCACAGTCAGAGACTGCACGTGGGCTAAGATACTGTCAGGTTGCCCAGGCCTGGTTGAGTAGCTCTGTTTGTGTTCGAAGGACACCCCGGTATAGCTCGAGGGGTCAGTGAGCTACACAAAACATGTTCATGTCCAGTTTCCGCAGACTAAGATTACGGAATTTTGTTTGACTTCCGTTTTGCGATTTCTCACTCTACTTTCCGTATATTTTCATTTTCCCTGTATTTATCTGTCAGAATTATTTTTCAGATCGAATTCTCCAATAATGGTTTTCTATTCCATTATTCTTCCGACGTACAACGAAAAAGAAAATTTGCCTATAGTTATATGGCTCATCGATAAATATATGAACGAAAGGTGAGATATGTCTTATCTACTTTTGCTCCACAATAAGATTGTCAGATGTGTATGACACCTTAATTTTTAAAATCAATCACTATGAATATTTGTTATTTATCTTCCCTACTGAACATATTATTATTACTGTGGCGATCCATTTTATGTCAACGGCATTCTTGCTTTCTCATGCTCCCTATTGTTCACATAGCGCATATACAAATATGTTTTTTTCATTTTCTTGTGGCTGGTACCGATCTTTCTCGTCAAATCTATGCGAAATCTCGCTAGAGTAATAAACTGCTTCTATCCAGACAACATTTTTCATCATCATCATGGGCAGCATTACACCGGCAACAATTACCACGTTCTTAACTGCCATACAACCATAACATACCAAAAATCTTAAAAGTTGGGACAAAATAGCTAGTGAACGTATAGAAGATTTGGCACAGACACACTAGGATGAGGTGCCTATATCTTGAACGAGTAGAGCGACATCAGCATGACAGCTTCCTTGCGGCTTTCATTCTCACGTTTTCCTCGACACTTCACTTGAGAATAGACAAGATGTCTCCAACAATTCCGCGGTTGAACACAACTTTGAGCCATATCACTGAGGGTAAGAAACCACTGCGAATTCTGATCTATTACTACTATTACTATTGTGCGACTATCTCTTCCAGGAGGATGAGTCCGCTTCAATGAAGGGTCTTGGGAATTCGGG
Organism: Atriophallophorus winterbourni; assembly: GCA_013407085.1. Taxonomy (NCBI): domain Eukaryota; kingdom Metazoa; phylum Platyhelminthes; class Trematoda; order Plagiorchiida; family Microphallidae; genus Atriophallophorus; species Atriophallophorus winterbourni. The sequence goes on along the minus strand of JACCGJ010017009.1, from coordinate 40,932 downwards.
TACAAAGCGGCGTCCCCAGCACCACTCGGTGTTTGTTTGAGTCAGCTTCTCTAGCCTTTGCACAACCAAGTGCGACCTGCAAGGCAGCAAGGAGTTGCCAGAAAGAGGCGGTGTGCACCAACTAACCGTCTACCAGACTCTGTTCCCTAAGCCTTTCCCGCGATAGGGTATCACGCAAGGCAGCGGGAAGACGGGTCGCCACAACTGAAGCTAGTTTAAGAGTCAGTGCCTTCATTTGCTTGACCCAAGTCAGAGTCTGCCACCCTTACAACGACGCCATTTCAAACCAAATCGCGCTCTGAAAACGTTCATTTCCCATTCTCAATACGTGGCCGAACCAGCGAATTCTATGTACGTAAACGTGTTTTTCGATGTCTACGTCGATGTCTATTACGGATAGTTGCGTCACATATCTGACGGTGCCAAGTAACTCCAGCGATGGTGCGGAGCCATCGATTTTCAAAGACCTACTGACGTCTTATTTCTGCTTTATCAGTGCGCAGGTTTTACTTCCGTACAGCAAAACCGCGCAAGCTGTAGTCTTATAGATTCTGACCTCGAGCTACAGATACGAACCTCTTTGACGCCACAGATGACCCAACTTACGGAAAGCTATCGTAGCTTCGGGAATGCGAGCTGAAACCTTATATAAACACACCTCACTAGTAATACAACTACCCAAATAGATGAAACAGTCGACAATAGCAATCTCCTCATTATTGAGGCTCAGTGCTGTTTCGGTCGCATCAATATCTTGTAACAGAACTTTGTCTTTGGAAGGTGCACAGCGCATATGTATGTATGTATGAAAGCACAAGCCTGATCTAGGCAAAGTGCCGCACAGTCAGAGACTGCACATGGGCTAAGATACTGTCAGGTTGCCCAGGCCTAGACAGATATGAGGGGGTAAATAGAAATAGAGATGGTAGTGAGACTCCAGCGTGTACTCGCATGCAGCTCACTACCGTTGGCCAATCAATTTAGCACGATGTTAGCCGCACAGCACAGAAATGCTGCACGATTGCAAAGCGCATACCGAAGGTTGGTATGATATTAAGTAATCGGTCTAAAGTAGCATGAACATCCGCGTAGGAATCAAGGAGGAGAACTAAGTCGTCGGTATGATCTAAATCGAAAAATTTCTTATCGCATCCTATCTGAATGCTCGTCGTCACTATGCCTGCATTGCATTCATCCATTATAGCGTCAATTACAATATTGAACAAAAATTGAGAAATTGGACACCCTTGTCGAACACAAACCGTAGGAAAGTTGGATGGCAGGCTATTATATACCCTAACGTGCCTAGAACTATAGGAATAAAGTGCCTGAACTATGTTCACGTACTTTTACGGGACACTTCTGTGTAATAAGGTACTAAATGATGCGTTCCTGTCGATTGAATCAAAAGCACCCTTAATATGAAAAATATTGGGTCTTGTAAATTAACTTGCATCATTATTATGAAGCACCATTAAATAGATAAGTTCCAAGCTCCATAAATCCTGAAAAAATAAAGTCGATGGTGAATGAGGTGCATGCTAATTGACTGAAACATGCTTATAAACAGTTTTAAACGAAGATCGTGGTACCATTCTTCTTTCCTTACTGCCGCGCATCAAAGCAAGATTTCCTAACCACTTTGCAGTATATTATTATTATTATTAAATCGCAAGTCTTGTTCCAGGCATAGTGCCGCAATTTTGTAGACTGCATGTGGAATGCGATACTGTCAGGTTGCCCATGCGTAGACAGACATAAGAAATGGGAAATGAATGCAAATCGATTTAGCACGGTGTTACTTGCGCAGTACAAACGTACCACACGATTCCACATCCGTGCAGAATACAACTTTAGTCAAACGCTCCGAGAAAATGCCTACAACAAGTCTGCTACTGAACGTGATTCCGATTGATGCCCGTCTGTGTTCATTTCTACACACTCAAATACTTCGGCTGCCATACCTGTACCGCGTGAAGAAATTGTTTGTGTTCTTTTAAACTTTACACATTTAAATAATTTTCTACAACATACATGTAGGTGCAATTGTACAACACTTCTGTGCTGTGCAGCTAACACCGTGCTAAATTGGATTACCACCGGGAGTGAGCTGCAGGCGAAAACCTGCAGGAGTCTCACTGCCATTTCTATTTAATTTTCGTTTCTCATCTCTCTGGGCCTGGGCAACCAGACAGTATCTTAGTGAAAGTGCAGTCTATGACTGCGCGGCACTTTGTCTGGATCAGGCTTGTGCTTCGATTCATACATACATCATGCATACATCTATTGCCTCTAATTTCATTTCTGTAGTAATCACAATTACGAAGTAATCGTTGTGGATGACAATAGTCCGGATGGAACGCAGGAGTGCGCGACGCAGTTGCAGAAAATATTTGGTAGCGATAAAATAGTGAGTAACTTCGCCCACTCCCATTCAACTAATCTTTTTCATTCAAGGTTTTGAAACCTCGCAAAGCTAAACTTGGTTTAGGTGAGTTGTTGGCTTTCTCAACATATGCCAGGAACCGCCTATTTGCACGGGCTTAAATATGCTCGTGGTGAATATATTGTGATAATGGACGCCGATCTTTCGCATCATGTATGTTTTCTTATGCTAACGCTATCTTTTTACAGCCTAAATTTATTCCCAAATTCATCGAGTATGTTTCGTGTTGGTTTTGTTCTCAATCGCTCGCAGACTGCAAAAAATGGGTTCGTACGACATTGTGACTGGAACACGGTATTCACATGGTGGAGGTGTGAGCGGGTGGGACATGAAAAGGAAACTGATAAGGTAGTTTTTCCGAAGCATGTCACTTGAAGTTTTTTATGATGTTTACTCGGAATAGCTAAGATTTGATAGTTGTAATATTGGTATTGTCTAAGACTAGGCAACCTGACAGTATCCTAGCCCACGGGCAGTTTTTGACTGTGCCGCACTTTGCCGAAATCCAGGCCTGTGATTTCGTGTATCATAATAATATTGGTATCGAGAAGATCTACTCCATGATGAGTTGAAATCAGAAAGTCGAACTTTGGGCCGACCGCAACTGCGGTAATAGGAAGTTCGTGACATTGACCCGACGAGTTGGGATGAGCTTACTGTTAACCGGCCACTTTAAAGGCACTGCGTAAAACGTCGTCCGCAAGCTGGGGAGAGCTTATATCGCTATCGGCTGTTTGTCCGTAGATCACACTGTCAACGTGCATCTGACTCCGATCGAGCGAATACTGCCTGTCGTTTTGAACAATGTAGGAGAGTTTGTTCCTCTTGAATCTGACTTTTTCGTCATTCGAAACACTGGAGCGTGAACTCATCATGCGCCTGAGATGTACATTCATGGTCGACATCGATCGAACGAGGCCAACAACAAGATAGAGATGCAGCTCAACCTGTATAGGTTGTGCTGGTTTTTTTGACGACCTTGCGCTGCGATTCGAGCAGAAATTTAGTTAACCAAACTACCTCATGACAGAGATAGCTACGAGTGTTGACATATACCTTCTAATTTCGGAACTGGAGTTCAAATAATCTTAAAACAACGTGTTCGGTGACGGTCTTACTGTAATCCTCTTTTAGATTCGTTTTAGTGAACGTGAGAAGTGTTGACGAAAGTTCGTTGTAATGCATTATAATGAAAGCAGTAAGATAGCTGTCTTTTTGATACTGCTCTACTCATTTACATAACCTGATTGGTGTTTGAATTTGTCGCACGCTTAGACACATCAATCCAGTTTGTATGCGCTGCTGCTGAGCTCAAATAAGAGTGAAACTCGAATGCAGTGCTTCCATTGTGAACCGTCGTGCTCAACTTTGAGCATATTTCAAAAGATCAGATACCGATGAGTAGTACATGCCTGTTTCACGTGCAGCTACTTTCCACTGGTATTCAAAGTGGCACAGAGTTTTCTGCGCAAGACAGGGGGCTGTATTGAATCGCGTACCAGTAGAAGCATTTGGAACAGTCACTCGTTTCCTTCGATTATTAATTCGATTTACAAAATGCACGGTCCATGATTATCATTTCTCTCATCTTATTCATGCAACAGTATGTATATAATAGGTCGGGGTTGCCTCCGTTCCACTAGTCTCGCACACATTTGTCATACAGATTAGATGAATTTTCATGGCTCAGTTTGTCAACTTGTCTATCGTAAATCTCAATGTATGCTGCAATTCCAGCGTTCTTCGTATTATTACCTATTCTGCACTTCCGATCAGAATGATTGTCGATTTTTATACCAATCCATGAAATGCATTCGGCCTAACAAAAATGCAATGTTTGGTCAAATATTCTTGTTTAAAATAAGGTTAACCCGATGTGAATCAAGAACCAGCTAGTGGGTTGCAGCTTTACGTTATTATCCAAACAAACATGGACCCAAGCGTTTGTGCATTGTGAGGATTTGGTTCAACTGAAATAGCACCATCTCTTTTCTCACTGACCTTCAGTCGCGTGTGCATCGCGTATGTGTTTTTACGCTTCAATTAACCATGTGGTCTTTGATGCACTTTCATAAATGTGGAGTCATTGTGTGACTTGTTACAGTTATCCTCGGTCGATTTTTTTCCTACATTTGTTTGTCATCAACGTGAATCGGTTTGTAATGTGTCTTTTCAGTCGCACAGCTAATTACATCGCTCAAGTGTTACTACGTCCGAAGGCTTCTGATCTTACAGGCAGTTTTCGGTAAGTGTCGCGTCCAATTCTCTCTTATTTGCTCATAATTTCAACACTTTGTAATTGGTTTCGCGCGGCTGGTTGTTAGCGCATTATGCTGGCTTCATTCATCATTTTACCCTGCCCTCCTCTGACTGAGTTGAAAACATTTTTGTCCCATTCGTTCCCATTTACACCACAGGCTCTCTCCTTTTTGTTGAATGATGAACATCTTATAGTCATTTTATTCACCCCACGGTCTATTTTCGTTGCTATATTTTCACCCCAATTGTTTAGAAATTATTCTGTTCCGATATTTTGATTCAAATTTTGATTGTTTGGAACCACTCGGCCCAGACGCAGTTCTTTTACGGTTCTTAGTTTCGAAATATTTTCGTCCCAAAGCATTATACCTTGCGACTACCACGAGTTGATGACAATGAATTTTGTCACAAATACGGATAAATTTATCTTGTGCGCAAATACATCTAAAATACCAACAATCAAATCATACCCAATCATGGGATATTTCTGCAAACGCTCACTACTATTCGTTGGGAAATCAATAGTATACAGTGAGAATAAATCCACCGCAAAAATGCCATTGAGAATGTTCCTCCCCGCTAATCTTCCCGTTAGAGCTCATGTCGTACGCCATGCCATTTTGTCATAGATGTAATACCCCACTGCTTGCGATTTCGAGGATAAATCCTCATTTGCAAATTGAAATTTAGCTTTTATGTGGGGACTAATTTAAGTCCCACAGTTGGTACAATGTAGCACCGGTAACAGTTTGGAATATTTTCGCAACATTCCAATAACAGCATGATGGTAGTTTTTGTTTAAAGTCAGATTTTTTTATTAATAAGTAGTATATGACGTTCGAAAAGCTGGTCGGAAGCACACGACCGGTTTCGTGATTATTGCCGCTTATCAGGTATGCGTATCCATGACCTGATGAGCGGCAATAACCGCGAAACCGGTCTTGTGCTTCCGACCAGCTTTTCGAACGTCATATACTACTTATTAATAAAAAATCTGACTTTAAACAAAAACTACCCCACTGCTTATTTATGTCTAGATGTCGTTCTTTAACGAAACGCTGTTTATTATCATTTTTCAAACACTGATTTGAACGTCATCGTTTTCAATTAGGTAGGCAGTTTTACGTGTGTCCCTACGTATAATCACTGTTTTCACACCAAGACGACAGACAAGCTGCAGCGCAGTGGTGTTGCGAAGTGACCTTAATATCTTTATTAATTGATATATGGCATGAAGTGGTATGAAAGCACAAGTCTGCTCCAGGCAAAGTACCGCACAGTCAGTTACTGTACGTGGGCTAAGATGCTGTCAGGTCGCACCGGTCTAGACAGATACAAGAAAAGGAGAAATGACAGTGACACTAGTGTGTTTTCGAAAGAAGCTTAGTTCAAGCGGCAAAGCGATATACCACGGCGTTACATGTTCAGTAATACTGTGTAGAAGTATGGTATGGTATGAAAGCACAAGCCTGATCCAGGCAAAGTGCCGCATAGTCACAGACTGCACGTGGGCTAAGATACTGTCAGGTTGCCCAGGCCTAGACAAATATAACAAAAGAAATAGAAAGGAAAAAGAAATGATAGTGAGACTCCAGCGTCTTTCAACAGCTCACTACCGGTGGCCAATCAATTTCGCACGAGGTTAGCCGCACGGCACATAACTACTGCACGATAATTGATAACTAGGTGACAATGTTACATTGACGCAATCGCGAATTTCTGGCAATATCCTCGTATCTTGATGTTACTGTGGAATCCTTTTTTGCTTTGTTGAAACCAGCTTTGTACGACATTGAAATTTTTCTGTGGCACGACGCCGTCGTTGGAATTTCGTCTGTGAAGACTGCCTTTATACAACTTTCCGTGTTCTGATCGAGATCTTGCCGTGCTTATTGATAGCGCTGATTCTCTGTTTATATTGCCATTGTCCTGTGTAGTTAGTCCAACTTTGTACTTATTGTTTCAGTAAAAAACGTGCTACTTTTATATATTCCTGGTTTGAGCATATTGATATTTATCCATGTTGAGACTCCTTTCAACCGATCACATAAATAGATTTAACTTTTAAACAGCAATACGTTGATTCGCCTGTAACGGCTGAAACGTTTTCTTTGATGGTATTCATTAAATGGCAAGATTTATCTACGTAAAATGCCACACAGTCATAGACTGCACACGGAATAAGATACTCTCAGGCTGCAAAGGTCTATTTAAATATTAGAAATGAAAATAGAAATGGCAGTGAGACCCTAACGTGTTTCTGCGTGCAGCTCAGAACCGCTGACAAATCTAGTTAACACGGTTTTAGCTGTACAGCACAGAAGTACTACACGTTTGCACATCCGTGACATGATTGAGAGATGTGATAATCGTTGTGTTTCTTCGTTGTAACGCTAGCAACGTGATTTTCAAGGTCACTGCTCCATAACGTGGCATTATCTTAAAGAGGTCGAGGAAAAACTTCCAGTGGTTTCATCGACAACTAGTTTAATTAATTAGACTATTCTTTCCTAACTTTAAGAAGGGGTGCCAAGCCGTATCTTTCCTATTGTGGTTTTGTCTATCTATCCTAATCATGAACGCCTTTGCTGCAAAGATAATCACGTCACCTCAAACAGTAAAATGGTCAATTTTGATGAGATTCTCCCCGCTTAGGCTCGCGTGATCGCAACGTGTACTCATTCCAAATGACTTGTTTCAGAATTGCGTTTAATGGTAGTTTTACAAATTCCCTCTGTACCAAGTCCTTCGATGCATTCACAAATTTGATCATAACGATCCATAATAGAACTGCTGGACTCGATTTTCGCTCTTATTAGAGCTAATCATCAGTGCATATCGTCTGCCTCGGGTGGGGCTCGAACCATCGCCATTGTAGTCCACCGATTGAGCAATCTCCAGACTGGCACATTTGAGTAGCTTTACCTACCCAACCAGTCGTAAAGGTGCCAGCAACAACTGTAGTGATTGCCCAATCGATCTGATCTCCATGCCGGGTCTTTCCATCGGATAAGCGTAAGCGAACACTCATTAATCGGACGTGCACTTATTTTTGCGTGTTAGCTTCAGTGCTAGCTTACACAGTATCCGATGAGAAAACCTGACATGGAGATCAGATCGGTTAGGCTACCGCTACAGATTTGGCTGGCCCCTTCGGGGATGGTCGGGCAAACAAAGCTACTCAATTGTGCCAGTCTGGAGAAAGATTCATAAATGCGATCAGTCGAGTGGTGGACGGTATCCCAGGCGGTAAGGCATGTGACTACAATGATGATGATTGGGGGTTCGAGTCCTAACCGATGCAGAGGATATGCACTGCTGCTTAGCTCCAATAAGACTGAAACTGGATTCCGACGCTTCCATTATGGATCGTCGTGATCAAATGTGTGAATATTTTCCAGGACTTGGTACAGATGAGTAGACACAAACATGAATAACGAATTCTCCTTTACAAATCGTTTTTTAACGTGTTCCTAATCTAGTATGCTAGCAAACTGTGTGGAATAAAATTTTTGACACGATGCCTGACAAGAAATCCGCTTGTACCTACTTGAATTCACCTGCTCAAGATGTGGGCGACTCAACCCGCCTTCCTCTATTACTATTCTACTCTTGTCCTACCTTTTTTTACTTCCTTTCTCTCGATTTATTTTGACATTATTTCTCGATGACACCAGCTATCTATGCAATGCTGTCGTAGTTTTTTTTAACTTTTAGCGTTCGATACTGGCGACCGATTCGACATTCTCTTTGATGATTATGCTGTGCGTTGCGACAGTCCACTGGTACATGAATGTGATGCTTGTGTAAACTAATTTAACTCAAACTGAAATCATTGCCTGGAAAAGTACTTGAGATTCGCTGCAAGACTGGGATAACTGCCACGACACGGTCGAATACACTCACGATCTCTTTGCTCATACCGCGATCTAATTGTTGTGTCGTGTTTTATGAATATTTCACTATTGCCCTCAAGCTTTCTTAACCATTATGATGTTTTGAATTCCGCGGCTGAGTGACGCAGCTGTTAGTTATCCGGATTAATCAACACAATACAACTGATCGGGCGAATAGCGAATGATTAGAATCACTACTCATTTTGCCTCCAGTGAAATAGCATCTTTCGTTTTAATGTCAGATTAACGCATGTCTATTTGGACTGTCGTTCTCATATTAGCCAGTGTGGTGCCTGTTCATCCATTCTGTTATCACTATGTGTTTCAAAATAAATGCAGTTTGGATATTAAAAAAACCAATTCCACATGTTCTCTCGTGCTTTTTTGTAGCTTATACAAAAAGGAAGTTTTGCTGGATCTGGTTTCCCGGTGCACTTCGAGAGGTTACGTTTTCCAAATGGAGATGTTGGTGCTCGCCTCGTCGTTGGGCTATTCGATTGGTGAGGTAACGTGTTCTCCCGTCCCCGTGTGAGGGGGTAACTCATTGTTGTTTGCGATTTAGGTCGGAATCACGTTTGTGGATCGTTTTTACGGTGAATCGAAATTGGGCGGATCGGAGATTGTTCAGTATATCGGCGGCTTGCTTCGTCTGTTCCTTACTTGCTGAGGAGTGTTGGTTCTTTTTTTATTTTTTACCCGGGGAATTATCTTTTATGTAATCTTGGATACAAACAATTGATATTATCTGTTGATCCTGTTCTGTGGAATCGTTATTCTTTGCTTTCAAGCTGTGTTTGGTTGGTTATTTAGTTTCGTGGCGACCAAATCGACATTTGGCATAGCTAGTTAAAGATCCTAACGAGATTATTAGCGTCAATGTGCCTTCAAAGTTTAACATCTCATAAGGAATCGTAGATGTGAGAGGAGCAAGCTGGCTTCCGACCTGGCAGGGTCTGTGACAACCACATTTTTACTTTTTGAACTGCGGCACACTTGCGCAGCCGACTGTAGCTATCTTTCTGCTTTTCACAAAGGGGCATTTGAATCAGTAGATCGAAATGTGTTGTTTGACACTTTGCTGTGCAATGGCGTTCCGCAAACGTATGCCAATCTGCTACGTGTACTTTATGCTTCTACATCCGGATGCGTTAGGTTTTACGGCGAACTGTCGCTTAACCACAAGTACAGTGAAGAAACCTCAACTTTCGGAGTTCATATTATGCTAGTTGACAAGTTTCTTGATTTGAAATGGGTTCATGATATAGTTCTGCTTTACGTCTCGTACACAAACACCGGCTACACCAAACAATCTTGCTAGTATTGGGTCAGCATTCGGAATGCGTTGTGCAGTTTTCATGTGCAGTGCATCTACTTATCATTTTTTATTGCTTGACAATCAGACGCTTGAAACTGTAGATCGTTTTGCGTATCTCGGTATTTGCATCTGTTGGTGACCATGTTTCAGTGCGTATTTCTACGGCGACCTTAACATTCCGCGACCTAGGTCACCTCTGACGTCAGAAAGAACTGTTTTTATTACTCAAATTTAGTCTCTAATGCGACAGTTCCGTCCGTATTACTGTATGATTTGCAAACTTGGTGCTAGCGTAAAGAGCGCATTCAGTTGTTCGATAACCGCTGTCTCCATAAAATTTTGAGTTAGCTCTTACTACCGCGTGAGCAACGATACATTTTGCAATAAACTCTTGGTAATAATGTGGATATCGAGAAGCACTTCCGCCTGCACAGATTACGCTGGTTGGATCATGTTTCACACTACATGATAGTCTTGCGTCATCTCTATATCCGTATTCACACTCCTTTGTGCCACACCCAATGACCGTTTTCGTCCAGTTCGCGTTCATCAATCAGTGTCAGCAAGTTCAGCTTCCACGCGACCTTGAAACGAAGTAATCGTAATCGAAGTTTGATCTCGCCTGTCTTAGATAACTTAGGATTGGCCAAGAACATGTCATTTAAACCTGACGCTTTTCCTACTGATCGTGTTGCCTTGATAATGCTTCTGTGTCAGAACGTTACCAAAAATTTGCTCTAACCGATTCATCGCAAACTTTCTTTTCAATCATAAGCCGAAAAGCTGCAAAGAAATTTTAGTGCAATAGGTTAGAACAGTTTTTGGGCAACGTTTGACTTCTGACGCAGAAGCTTCGTCAGACCAAGGGTGATAGTCAGGACAGGGAACATGATTAAGTAGTAGTCAACCCCCCACCACTTATTTGACCTTACCGCTAAACAGCATATAGTACACCTACAGTGTGTCACGTCTCGAAGGAATGACCAGGATCAGTGGTCGATTTTCCTACTGTTGTGTATCCGCATCAATCTAATACAAGTGAACACGGTCAAGGTAGGTTGACACAGTGGCCCACATGCGTAAATGTACATATCAAACGGGGCTACGTTTAAGCTATTTTTGAAGAAATACAAAAATCGAATTGTTGTTGGGCTCCTGCGGTCGATATCGACCATGGATGTACATCATAATTGCTTGAATGTTCATGACCTACAGCTTCTGGAATGACTAAACAGTCGGATTCGGGAGGAACAATCTCTCCCGCAGCGCTGGCAACGATAGTCAGAACTCTGTTGTATTGCATCAGTTGCATGCCGGCGGAGTGATCTGCGTTTAGCAGCCAAGAGCTGTATCTGCTCCTCCCCAGCATACAGACGACGCTTTACACATTGCCTCCAATGTGAGCAGTCAAGAGCAAGTTCTTCCCAACTCGCCGGGTCAATGCGAAAAGCTTTCATATCTCTTCTGCAGACGTCTTTGTACCGCAAGTGCGGTCTGCCCAATGGTCGACTTCCTAGTTGCAACTCACCATAGAGTAGATCTTTCGGAATACGACCATTTTTCATTCTGTAGACATGATTAAGCCACCGCAGGCGGCGCATTCGCAATTGGGTGAACATGCTCTGTAGACCCGCTTCAGCACTTCAGCATTAATCACTCTGCCCATCCACGATATGTTCAATATAAGACGGATGCTTCGTAGATGGAAAGCATTCAGCTTCCGTTCGTGTCTTGCGTGGGTGGTCCAGGTTTCACTGCCGTACAGTAAAGCATTTAGTACGCACGCACTGTACACCATCATCTTCTTCTTTACAGTCAGCTTGCGGTTACCTTAAACACGAGAGTTCAAACGGAACAGAATGACAGCTGCTCTGCCAATCCTCTTATCAATCTCCGTGTCTAGCGAGAGGTTATCTGCAATGGTTGAACCAAGGTATGTGAAATGATGTACTGATTCAAGCTGACAGTGATGATGGGAGGCGATACAGTCCCTTGACCGAGGACTTTGGTCTTGCTCGTGCTGATAGTTATCCCAAATTAATTGCATGGCGACGAAAAACAGTCCATTAGCGACTGCAGGTGCTCTTGGGAGTGAGCAATAAAGGCTGCATCGTCAGCAAACAGCTGGTCACTGATTAGCACATTTCGTGCCTTGGTTTGTGCTCTCAACCGGTTCAGGTTGAAAAGCTTGCCATCACTTCGCGTGCGTAGGCAATGCCTTCTGTCCTCGTCCCGAAAGCGTGCTTTAGAATCAGAGCAAAGAAAATGCCAAACAGCGTGGGAGCAAGAACACGCCCTTGTTTGACGCCTCGGTGAATTTCAAAGGATTCTGAGCTGAAACGGTAAAATACATAGCTCTTTATGCCTGTGTGGAACGAGATAACGAGCTTTAGCAGTCTTGGGGGCAGCCTATGAAATCAAGCATTTTGAAAAGACCCTCCCTGCTGACGTAGTCGAATGCCTTCGTTAAAACAATAAAACAGCGTATAATGGCATAATCTGTTCCCGACACTTCTTGAAGTTGTCTCAGGGAGAAGATCATGTCAACGGTTGATCTTCCCTTGCGGAAGCCACATTGAGATTCGGAGTAAATTCCATCAGCTAAAACTTGCAGCTGGATCTGTAAGACTTTAGCAAACAATTTGCCCACAACATTTAAAAGGGAGATTCCTTTGTAATTGTTGCAGTCGCCTCTAGCTCTCTTATTCTTAAATAGCGTGATGATCTTTTTTTCGCATCTCTTGTGGGACACACTTCTCCTTCCAGCACTGAAGAAGCAAATGGTGAAGAGGTTGTAATAATGCTGCTCTTCAGCATTTGATGAGCTCAGGTGGAATGCTGTCGTCTCCAGGGGCCTTACTATTCGCTAAGCGGTCGACTGCCCCATTATTAAGCTCATCAAGAGTCGGGGGAGTATCTAGATATTCAATGGTCGGCAACCATTAGACATTTTCAAGTACATGTGGTAAAACCGTACTGTCCCTAGAATAGAGAGAGGAGAAGTGCTCTACCCATCTTTCCATCTGAGTTTTGTCCACAATCGCGTCACCAGATACAGACTTAATGGGAGCCGTTTTAAGTTTGTTTGGACCAATGGCTCTCTTAATCCCATCATACATACCGTGAAAATTTCCAGTATCCGCAGTCTTTTGGATACTGAGGCTAATTTCAGTGCAATAGTCATTTGCACATCGCCTTGCAGTCTGTTGGACCTTATTTCTAGCTCATCTTAAAAGTCGTAAGTTTTCATCTGTTGGCATACCTTTGAACCTCAAGAATGCTGACTGTTTCTCATCCAACACAGCATTCAACTCAGAAGTTTTTGCTTCGAACCAGTCGCTCGTTCGATCTTTCTGCGGACCGAAAGTGGAAAGTGCGACTCGGCATATGCATCCGATTCGAGTGGGGTTATCTTGCTGAACTCGGCTGTGAAGGCTTTTGCAAATCGCGCAGCTAGATTAAGTTCTCACAAGCGGGTGACGTCTATCCTAGGCTTACCAGGCAATTTGGTGCGGTGAAATATCGTGTCGGGAAGCTTCCGTTTTGCACCAACCAGTTAATGGTCAGTGTCGCAGTCTGCGCTCTTATATGATCTGGTGAGGAGCACGCTTCCTATATTACTGCGCCTAACAAGAACAAGATCAAGCTGGTGCCAGTGCTTAGAGCGAGGTTGTTTCCAAGAGACTTTATGCTGTGGTTCTGTTTGGAAGAAAGTGTTACTGACACAAAGATTGAACTGTGTGCACATTTCTAAAAGATGTTGTCCATTTTTCATTAACTAGTAGGTATAATGTGAATAACAACTATTTAAATTCGCATCAGTGTTGAGCACCAGATTATGGAGATTTCTGCCCCATTCACCTTATTGACCGACAGTCGACCTGCCTTGGCAATTTGGCTCTAACAGATTGCACTCAAATTTCTTTTCATTCTGAATACAGATCGGTCCCAAATATATTTCAATCAATTGCTAACCCGAAAAACTATTTCTAAACTGAATTGGATTGTTTGATTTGTCAATATTGAATTCATTTGTCCTCAAAAATTTTCCTGTTAAGGAAGATCTGCGATAAATGGATTTTACTTCAATAATTGAATATCAGTGCAAGCACGTATTGGTTTTTACTTCATTTTATCAGCATTCTTTGGCGCAATCGTTTTTTACGGAACTTGTGTTCAAAACATGCAGCAAGCTTTCTAAATGACGTTTATAAATGGCGTTTTATATTCCTTCCTCCTTTTTTTCTCCAACAGATACTTGAATGCTGTTTAAGTGACAGTTCAACCTATTAACCCACAATAACGTGATATAACATATTTGAACTTTCATATTTATCCCTCATATCTAGCGATATCTTGCATTCTTTGTGTCTTAATCAGGTATATTTCTCTAACTTCAAATAAGCTTCGCTTTTGGCATTTCAATGGTAGAAAACTGTAATAGTATAAGGTATATACAAGATAGAAAGCTAAAAAATTATGGATCTCGAATGACAGTGCTTAAAGGAAGTGGCGGTTATTGAGCCTCAACTCTCCAAATTAATAGTAGGGTGTTGTGTTACTGTGGTTGAGTGGTGATTGTTCAAATGACAATCAATAATACTGTTATTCATAATCTCATTATTACACTTATATACATATAACTCGAATATATAACTCGAATACTGAACATGGTTATTTTTCTCACTTCTATTCTTGGGTTGGTAGTTTCATAAAAAACAATTCATTATTATCGCCAGATGAAATGATATCGCCAAATTCTTTTAGTGAACGTCGATCGGTAATGGGAGTGTTACAATGTTATTCTTAATTCATCCCAAATTTTACAACAGTTGCTAATTCTTTGTTGACATCACTGAATGCTACAACGTTTAATTGGACATCCGAACATGAAAAGTTACTTTCGGATCTTTTATCCATACTGCAATTCAGTGCTGTACTTAAGCCGTTTACACCAAATTTGCGTTCTGTTTTAATCACAGATGCTTTTCCTCATGGAATCAGTGCTGCTTTAAAGCAAAATGGTGATTCAGTATTTTGTATTTCACGTCGACCGAGTAAAGTGGAACAATGTTATGCTCAGACTCATTGAGAAGCGCTTGCTGTTTATTGAGCTGTCTTGTCATTACACAAATATTTATTTGGCGATAAATTCACTATAGTAACCGATCATCAAGCACTGAAATTTATTTACAATCCGACGTATTCATTGTCAAAAACTACTGCAGAAGTAGTTCAGTGATGTAGCATAGCTCTTGCTGCATATATTTACACCATTGAACATCGCAGTGCAAAATAAAATCCGCATGTAGATTTCTTATTCGGCAATGCTGTGACATGAAGAGTCTGTCAGTACAGACTGCTTGTTGGTTCAACCGCTGTGTGATTCTCGTTCAGATTTAAGATTCCAAACAAAGAATTAATTTGGTCCGATAATTGCTAAAGTTAAACGAGGTTGGTGATTTGCATTAGGGGCATTTAGGCATTGAAAAAATGTAATCGTTGGTCAGGCCTATATGTTGGTGGCGTGAAATCGATACTGTAATCAGTATAACTGCTTCGTGCCATCCCTGTCAACAAAACTTATTGCGTCGATCATCAAAATGGACTCCATGACCATTGGCTTTTGAAGCCTATCAACGTATTCATATAGATTAATGTGGCCCATTCCTAAAGAAATCCTATGCTATTGTGATAATCAATTTGTCTTCAAAATGGCCAGGAGTATTCCTCACTACTGAACCCAATTCTGATTTCACAATGCTGGTGTTATAAAAGGTTTCCAGCCGTGAATGTGTGCTTATAGCTGTTGCGAGTGATGATGGAAAACATTTCTCTGCTTCACGTGTTACTCAGTGGATACATTCACTTGGTTGCCGACATTACTGTATGGCACCCAGACATGCACAGTCGAATGGTTTAACCGAAAACTTTGTAGGTATACTAAAACGTGCTACTTCCTCTCGTTTCCCAAAAACGTTTGATGAACTTGATCGTTTTATTGACAATTTCTTACTTCAATATCGTAACAGTGAACATTCAGCTACTGGAAATCCACCATCCATATTATTAATATCTGGATCCTTAATATCTAATCTGCTGGAACTTGGATCTGCCGAATTATCATATTATCGTGGGAATGATTACCGTCCAAGGACCGGTATCTTATTAGACAAAATCGGAAGAACTATGGTATAAAATAATTGAACTGCAAGACAGAACTTTGCACAAGCGTCGTGTATATCAAATCATCTACCAGGATTCAGGTCAGTTGCGTTCTAATACTGGTTGTGCTAGCAATCATGACAGAACACTTCTGGATTCTTCCGAGAAGACTGAATCATGTGAACCTGTCAGAAGTTCGGAAATACTGAATAATAAACCTATTCGAGATTACAACAAATCAGAGGACGATTGTGAACTGCGGTGGATGTGGTGATTGTTCAAATGACAATCAATAATACTGTTATTCATGTTCTCATAGTTAATATTATATTCATCAATATACACCGCGTAACTCGAATACTAAGCATGGCTTATACTTACTTCTATTCTTGGGTTGGTAGTTTCAATATAATACCATTTATTACAGGCTGATACCGTTGTATTGTGCTACTAGCGCTTGTGCGTTTTTGAGCCTGTGTACAGATGATTGAATAGTTTGAAATAAACGATTGATAGCCTAGACACGCTTCATGAGCGTAGATTATTTTGAGTTTCAGAAAGCAATTTACTCTGGTTTTGTATTCGCTTATTATTACTGACTCAACGGGATATGGGTCAAGTATCAATGACATTGCTATATGTTATCAATCTGATCGCTATTATATTTTACAGAATCTAATTTTCGGATTACAGCAAGCGAAATTTTTTTCGCATTCATGTTTTCAGAAATTAAATTCGCTATTTTCCCCAAAATATAACTTTTGAAATCCATATTTAGTTGGCACAGTACTTTGAATGAGTGATAAGCCAATCGAGCGACAAGAAACTCTGTCGGTGAAAATGCTCAAAGGAGCGCTTACCACTGTCAAAGCTGTTTTTGTTCTTCGCTATCCTAGTCGAATGCTAAAGGTGATGTTATGTTTATCCAGAACGTCCTTTGTATCCAGGTTTCTGTAGCTGCAACTTGGAAAATGAAAAAGATTTTTCTTCACCCAAACGGTTATATGTTAGCCAATAAAAAATTGTGCCTGATATTATATTATTGTTTTTTAAATCATAGTAAAATTCGTATAATATTGAAAATGACGTCAATTTACATGCTATCTATTGACGGGTGACCGGCATATTTAGAAACAGAAGTCAATTAAAAGCTCATGTTACGAAGCATCGAAACCACTTTTGAATGAGCCTACCGATGAGTAAGCGATTAAATCGTGAGGGAGCTTATTCCAAAAGCTTATCACACTTCACACTGAAGAATTGTTGTCTATGATTCAGACGATTATTATCTTTCGCTAGCTTATTGTATGCTCTTTAGTTAAATGGTAGGTCGCTCAAGAGGACCGATTTTGATCACCTTGCTTGTCCAGGCATTTCAGGATTTTTAATAAGTCTATAAGTTTATCAGGTAGACGCCGACGATGAATTGAGAAGGGAGTTAATTAAACTAGACCTTCTGCTTAGAGTTACGTTGACATGCTTTAAAACATTTTGATAACTAGACGTTGGACGACCACTAGTTGTATTTTCTCTCTTTGGAAGAAAGTGTTTCAAGCTTGCACGCAGTATTCCTTATAACAATTTCCATATATAAGGTGTTAATTACTTCTGGCGTTCTACATGTCGAAACAGATTTAAGGTTTAGGAGTTTACTCTACCTCGTTGTGCATCTGAAGAGATTTGCGCAGCCTATTTGAAATTTGTTGACAAAGAATGACAGTTACCATAGTTCAGAGGAAGATCCTAATCCGTTGACAAATAAAAACCTTTTCCATATCACCCAACAAATCACCTTGATTGCTCGATCCAGTTAATTTTACGTCATCTGCAAATAAGTAGCAGTGATATAAGATGAGGTCAAACCATCAGAAGGAGTATTGCACATTGTAAAAAGCGTTATGGAACCCCACTCGTTGCTTTTGAGTATTCAGAGGTTGTACTGCTTAAACGGAGCTGTAAGGAGGTGGCTGCACAAACGAACCTGATAAGTCTATCCAAGTGTTTGCATAAAACACTACTGAATCTTAACGATCGGAAATTCATAACCATGTTTGCGCAAACTCATTTTGAAATTGGTATGACAATCTTTTTATTTCAGTCATCCGGTAAGATGCTTTTGCAGAGCAATTAGTTGTATAACCTACAGAGATGCGCTGCTAGTAAAATATGTATTTCCTTTACATGGATTTGGATTGATTTAATGTGTATCACAGACCTTGCTTCAACATACACACTATTCCAATTAACCTTCTTTAGAAATTTAGAGCCATCAGATCGGATTGACCAAACCGTAGACGCGGAGGAAGAGCTATAATACTCCTACAGCATACCAAGACTCTGGCATCAAATGGCCAATTCTAGCATTCAACTGGTCTCGACAATCTTCACTGACGGTAGGCTCTCTTTTGCGTTAGGCTGCTTATACAGTGCACCCGGCGCTTCTGAGGAGGAGGACCGTGAACTTAGGGAACTTCTTACCAGATTGCTCTGAACTGCACCACTAGACTATTTAATCGGTGATTTTAACCCCTCGGGTATTGAATGGGACAGTCAAACGAAATCTAATAGAATTTTCCAGGTTTATCTCAATTGACTGCTCACCACTGCGATTCATCAGAACTTGAGTGAGAAAACTATTTACACAGATGGACATTCACAATTAACACTGGACATAGTTTTGTCTAAGGATCCTAAAAATGTCCAAAACCTCTCTCACGACTCACCTTTTGGAAAAGTGACCATGTCACCATAATATTCCAGGCGGTTCTCTGTTTTCATAAGCCACCAGTCAAATACCGGCGTAATATAAACAAATTTGACTGGAATGCTGTACGGCTTTCTGCTTCACGCTATGAATGGTTCTCCGAAACAAATAACTTGTAAGTTAATGATCAGTTATTAAACGCACGGTCGTAAGTCTTCAAGACCTTTATTTTCCCATTCGACCTGTACGGGTAAAGAATAAGCCACCTTGATAGACTTGTGGAGCGGGCAACATTGTTAGTCTCGTCAGACACTGGCGGAGATATATAGACTTACAAACCTATAGAAATTTGTCGTGCTATAAGGCTTCGAGAAACAACACAGTAAAGCTGCAACGGAGGCTTAAGCGAAGCTACGAACATACTTGGCGAATTCTGCTAAAAATAACCCTAAGACGTATTTTAGTTATGTTCAGACAAAGGGTAAGAAAAGGGAGCACATTGGTACCCTTATATTAGACAATGGCGAGAAAACCAATTCTGACCCCGAAAATGTAGCTGCTTTGCTATATTATTTTCAAAGTGTACATTGAATGGATGGCGGTGGTGCGATTCCCACAGTTCCAACTCTTAGTACGGAAATGGGTGGCTCTCTACGCGAAGAACGAATGATCATGCATGGCATGACTTGGTTTATCAAAGAATATACCTTATTATTATTATGTCTCTCGGGCCTTACAGAATCTAGACAGAAATAAATCCGTCAAACCTGACGATGTGCATCCTAAAATTGGAAAGGAAATATCTAAAGTCCTATCAGAGCATCTCTTTAGGTTATAAAACGAATCGCTCTGCAAAGGCATAATACCAGATGACTGGGAAAAAGCCATTGTCCTTCCCATTCCAAACGGAGGTTGCGCAAACACAGTCAAGAATTTCCAACAGGTAAGCATGACTAGTGTTTTATGTAAAGCGTTGGAGAGAGTTATCAAGGATTGGTTTTGCAGCCACATCCTACACAATTCATCATTAAGCACGGTTCAACATCGCATTCTTAAAAGAAATTTGTGTTTCTCGAATCGTATATGCTTTTTTGATAGAGTTTCCAAGACACTGGATGAAGGTGGGCGGGTAGAGGTCTATTACTTAGAATTTAGTAAGGCCTTTGACTCGGTGCTTCACAGGTTGATATGGATTAAGCTCGCGGCCAAAGGTGTATCTGGTAAGCTTCGTGACTGGGTAACCAGTTTTCATTGTGATAGATCCCTCCAGGTCCGCGTAGGCGATACTACCTCTGAATACGCAAAAGCTACCAGTGAGGTCCCACATGGTTCAGTACTAGGCCAAATACACTTCCTGATCTTAATCCATGATCTGGCATCGCAGTTGTCCTTTCCCTTCTGCATGTTTTCTGATGATGTCAAATTCACCGGATCCAGTGATCACGGTGAGTGGCGAGAGATGTTGAAATTGTCATTAAACGGTACAGGATTGGGAACTTCTTCTGAACTATAGTAAATGTCAAAGTGATGTGTTGCTCACATCCTCGAAATTACACTCCACTACCGGTTTCTGGCTGCTTGCCGTCATCAGGTGGTAACAGTAAGATTAGGTTCAGTGATCCTAATAATTGTCATTTGTTGTCTGCCGCAGTCGACAAAATTACAGTAACTGCAAATAGCGGTAGGATCGAATTTAATTTTATTCAGCGGGTTAGGGTATCATTGCGACAGCGGACTTCAAATGGGCTACGCAATGTGCCCCAGCTGCACCACGAATTAGAGTAGAACTCTTTAGGCTTAAATCCATTTTGACATACAGAACGCCAGAAGCGTTTATCCCATTATATACGGCGATTGTCAGGCCGCATTTAGAATACTGCGTGCAAGCCTGGAGCCCTTTCTTCCGAAAGACATATTACTACTAGAGGGAGTCCGACGTCTTGCTTCCGAAATGGCTGAAGGTATGTCTGGGAAACCATTCTCACTCCGGCTTCTATGGGATGACCTAATACAAACCTCCAAAATCCCTAGAGGCTTGGGCGGAGAAGGTTGTCAAGACCTGTTCTCTCGAGCGATCAACCCTTCAAATAGAGGGTACAAATTGAAGCTAGCAAAAAATCGCAACCGTGTGAATCTTAGGCAATACATCTTCAATTAAAGAGTGGCAAGCTTCTGGAACAAACTGCCTGAGGATATAATCGCTTGCATATCATAGATGCATTCAAAAATGGTTTGGATGCATCGTGGCATGAGCTTTTACTTGACTTCTTTCCATCAATATGCAGGTCGCCTGTCGACAGAATTGGCATGAGAATTTTTTTATTCGGTTTATTCCACAATTAAAAGAAACAATAAAACAAAAAATACAATTATCTAATTCCTCGTTTTGAATGTCGTTTAAAATTTACGCACAAATATTCCACAGTAAACCTCTCACAGGCTTCGTGAAGAGAATCCCTTTCCGTTTTTCCTGGTAGCAGCTACAAATACTGGGACCGAAGGGCGGCCAGGAAAACACCTGACGTATCATAGCATTCGACGAGGATACCAATGAACAATGAATTAACTTTGGCAGTGATGGACGTTCCTTTGAAGATTTCCACTGACAGAAATTCTGGATACTCGATTGGATTATCGGCGATTTACAGTCCTGTGCCAACCGAACTGAACTTCATCTACAGTTCAAAACTGGTCGTTTGGTGTGTGTGATGAAGATGCAAGCAAATCATCTTTTATAAATTACATCTAGTTCTTGTCGATTCTTCCGCCGTTTGTCCCAGGAAATAGTTTAAATAATGAGCTACCATTATTTGCATTTAATTGGAATAATAATATAACGTCGTTCAAACATTACAGAAAGTACATTTTTAAGTGAACGATACTTTTAATTATTAGTGGCCTTGAAGACTATTTCCAAACCCGCAATGTGTTACCGTATGCATAAAATTTGTTTACTATAGAACATTTTCATACTAAATATGAACTCGAAACATAAAGCAAATGCACCTTTATCTTCAACAGAGGTATCGACATGTAATAGTAAGATATTTGCATCGGTTGGAAATATATGTGGAATAGCATGTCGACAAAATCCAAATGACAATGGGTCATGTAGAAATACAAAAACGTCCTATGGCCAAATTCATGAAGAGAGCCTTAAGAGTCGTAATTGTGAAAAATGCAATTCTCTGATAAAAGGCGATATGGTTTCTGTTGTTGGGAAACAATTTCATTTAAACTGTTTTCAATGTTTTGGTTGCAAGTAAGGGCATCATTTGCATGATGACATAAAAGTTCAGAGTTCACACCAGGAAAACGTGTAACATATTGGAAAGATCAATTTTTCTGTGGAAAATGTTTTGAAGTTCAAAATAATACCCACAATCCCGTCGAACGTATGACAAGAAATGAATCGTCGGGTAAATTCTTCGCAAATTTCAGCCTCAAATTTCAATTTATATTTTAGATCACCACCAACATAAAATCTAGTTATTCCAAATATCACTCCATATTGAGAATAAAACAATCAATAGCACAGTGTGTTGAGTTGTGGCTTGATCGGTCTACTACTATGCGCTGTGCACTATCGGGCAGCATAGAATCTTTTGCATCTTTTAGAATAGGTTGATTATTATTTAGTTTATTCCATTTCGATACATTTATTAACACCGTAGACATTTTCATCATGGAGCATATACATTTTATTTATGGAAAATATTTATGAATATATAAGTATTAATAAATATTTTCCAAAAATAAAATGTGATAGTTCTTCTTCTTCTGAATCGAAAGCAGAAGGGATAAAATCCCGTTTAAGCTTCATCACAGTAATAGACATGGGTGACTTCTGCTGACAAGGCAAACCCTAAGAGCAGAGGAACACCACTATATCACTCCGGGGATCAAGTCCATCCGTCTCAACAAATGCTGATCCAACGCGCTTTTGAATAGCTGTTCAGATGGTAGAAACAGGAGCCCTTTCGGTAGTGAGTTCCAAGTGTTTAGTTGAGTTGCGTTGATGAAATTAAATTCCAATTTGTTAATTGCAATTAGTAGTTAAAGCAACCGAGATTACGCCGACGAAGTCTTTCCTGATTAAAACACGCTTACATACACAGCCATATTGTGAAAAAATGTGTGAAATTCTAAAGATACTCGAAAACTGAGGAAACGTTGGGAAAAAATAAAACCAGAAATTTTCGCATGATTTTCTTACGCGATACTACAAATTGGTAACATCATCAAAAAAATCAAAACCTGCGTATGTATTTGGCAGAGTAATCGCTCTGGGAATTTTCAAAGGAGTAAAAATCTAAATTTCGTTCCATAGATTAATCGATTTGAAACCTTTTATAAAAATATGCTGACAATTTCAAATTTAATGTTTGATTTAAAAGAGTTATGATAATTTCCACAGATTTCGAGGAAGACCACGGGAATGAACAGAATGTAGATAAACGGGTAAGTTTATATGAGTGCTCCAGCTGTTTCTTATTCATTGCAACTGACCCACGATTAAACACCCCGCATTTTCATGCTTAAAAGTATCAACTCATAACTGGAAGCTAAACAAAAAATTGACTGCTGAACCCTACTAGATAAGTGATGTGATAAAAACGTTGGCTGCATTTTCATAGATATTTTAATTTACAATGAAAAGAAGTTATGCAAAGCGATAAAACATGCTTAGACGTTTCTAAATCAATGTCAACCATGGATGTATATCTCAAGTACATAATGATTGCATGCCGTAACAATTATGCATACACGTTTAAGTGAAGTTGAACATAACATCAGTTATTGATTAACTGGCGGTCAGCACCGCTAGATTGAGGAACAATTGGAGTAGCTCAGTAGTCATTACAATACGACCTCCGTTAGTTATTATTACCAAAATAGGCCAAAAGTTAAAGGAATGGCAATGGATGACAATAAAAATTAAATTGAGTTTTGTGTGTGCGAATCGTTGGCTTTATTAGAACATAATCTCACATTTTCTGTAAATGGCGTCTCCGTAGAGTTGTACATTTTAAGTAACGTGTTGATGAATTGATGTTATCGCTGGAGATTCTGGTGCTTATATTTATACTGGAGAGATAGGTTGACACGAAATGTCTTCGTTTTTTCACTATTGCCGGTTTCATAAAATAATGTTCGATGCATTCTGAGTGATTTGAAAGCTCTTAGTTGAACAGAAAATTATGGTTACGGCGAACGACGTGAGCTTGCTAGGGATGACATATCGAATCGCCCAATTAATGGTCGTCACGATCAGCAATCATATCGGCGAGTTGAATTTAGCGATATTCTGTGGGCTTTTCATGTGGCAACAGGCTTCCTACATATATTAGTTTGCGGCGTTCATGTATCACATTTAAGAGATATGGCTAAGAATTTATACAAACATGATGCTAGTGATGATACTAGCATCAAACGGTGTTTGCTCGTATGCAAATCCGAAAGTATATTCTACACGAAAGCATGGAGGTAATGGAACACGAGATGTGCAACAGCTATTCGACGATGGTGCTTTGCGGATGTTTTCCGCGGAGCTACGAGGTCATTTGAATCCGTTTTATGCTCACGATCCCATGCTCGTGCCGCAGTGAATATTAAAGGAGAGTGAAAGCGGCTTCACATTATTTTTTAAGCCACTCGTGCAGTGCCAGAACTGAAGAAATTTTAAAGCGCGCACCAATTGGTAGCATTTCATAAATAATATAGCACTCATTTCCACTATTTCCCTAGGTGAAAAAGTTGACTGTCATGATGTTGCTCTATTAGTTCGAGCTATCTGACTGCCTTTTCTAATTCAAAATAGGAGAACCTCCAAATATCTATGGGCACTTCATTTCCATAAACGCGTGAAGCTAGTTAATAATTCTTCATATTATACTTCATACTTATCACTGGCATAAATGTATGGCGATTAAACTTCGATGGGCTACATCTATCTCACTCTCCATTTGTAGATGAAAGTCAACTATTAGATCCAAACAACATATTAAATTGTCAGGAATCACTTTCTTTATAATAACTATCAGTTGATTATTTTTTAAAATTGGCTACAGAAAACTAGTAGCACTTTTGTCACTAGTTGCTTCACTTCTGCGTTTTTGTCGTGTACATTGGCGGTGTGGAATTTAGTCGCTTCACCGTTGGTAAGCATAATTCCGCCTTAATTTGGTTAAGAAAGAGACACTGTATTTAAGGAAGATGAGCAGATAAATAGAAAACACAACGGCCAGTAACACGATTTTCCTAATTCAATTTCTTGTATTGCGTTAATTGTTGATTTTTTTGTTCGACGTGGGTGTAGGAAGCAGCAAGCTGCGGCTGAAATCTTAAAATAAAGTGCCATTCGAATTAATTACGAGTGACAAATATTATTTGCATACATGCTCTTCACTCATTTTGTAGAACAGAAAAATTGTCAACCGATTTTGCGGTGACCCAGATTCGAAATTCGGACAGGAGTTGGCGAAACGCTTGGCAAGTAAGTAGCAGTAAATTTAGGCTTATGATCAGATGTTCAAAAATGGTGAGTATCAACCAATGTGACATGTCAACACAGATTATAAACTGCAATACTAATTGTACAATTTTTTGTATAGGATACACATTTAGTCTAACAGGAAGTGGTTGTATCCGAAGCATGCAGACTCATCAACCTAGATAATACTATTTCTTGTGCTTCGATGTGATTATCAAGATGTCAAATTGCCCGTTATACACTTGAAATAAAAAGCCAGTGTTAAAAATCACCATTGTGATAATACTTACTTCAAATTACTCATGTAAACGTTCGAGTATGGAAATCCTAGTATGATCTCATCCGCTATATATTGTCACAGAAGTTGGCTACTGTTTGATGATATCAGCTTCTAACATAAACTTGTCTCTATCACAGTGCGATACGACGCATGCAAAAAGCATGTCACCGATCAGGATGTAAAAATATCTCAGGCGAATGATACCCAACAGACGGACGGTCGAACGAGAAGGTACAGCGAATCCAGACGAAGCAAAATGAGAAGCTTAACGGACGATCGTATGAAGAAAGTTGGCTCCAAAAACCGATCCGATTCGCTTAGCTCCACAGAGACCACAGCTCGTCAATATACACTGAGCACCACTAAATCGTACAGCACCAGATCAATAGGAAAAGTCGCCTCATTAATTAAAGTAAGTTCAGCGTGGCATTTAGAAATTGTCTTTAGGTGACATACATGATTAAAATACACCGTACCTCGTTTAAAAAAGAATGGATAGTTAGAGCAATTACCTAAAACCTAAATTATGTCTGGGTGGAAATTGACACATTTGAGAAGAATCGCATAGTACCAAATACGGTTGAAAAATTGTAATGTTAAATTATCTAAGCCTCAATGAAGAAAGAAGCGTAATTACGTTGACGGTATCACAGTGTGTCCGTCATTGCAGTTCAAACGATTACATTTTAATGACAAAAGGTGTCAATAGAACAGATAGAAGAATTACTGAGAGAACTTTACATCCCAGTGATAAATGAATGCAAAATTCAGCTGTTGATATGAAACAGTGAACATGAGTCCGCGAAAACCCACATCAGTGTTGATTATGGGAGAAATGCGTGACTTAATTACATTCTCGGGGTTATCCTATATTGCGAGGAAATGTGGTTGAAATAAAACACTGTGAATACGCATCAATGATAATAAAATAAAGGTGGGAAACATGTTTGTAATTCGCAACGACTAAATTGGGATGACATGTTTTAGACAGATCACGACCCGATATTTTCCCGTTGGCTAACGGGAACAACGCTGCAGTAGTGTAGGATGCTTGCTATTGATTGATAATAGTCCATTTCATACAATCAACATCAGCGCAGTGGCACGATTTGTAGTAGCAAAAACACTTACAATAAAGCGTTAAGACGGGAGTACCGAGCACGTATGTTTTATGATGAAAATGCGAAAACTATAACGACAACTCTCATATAAATCAATGCCGCCTAAGGTTCCAAAACGGAATACTGATTGCACACGTACAATCCATCCCCCTGTGTGGCGCCACCTGACTGAGATTTTAAACAAAAACATTTGTGCATAAAGACGCAATATAGCATTTAATAATTATAAACAAGGAATCTTGAACAACTAAAATTATATTTTGTTCAAACAGTTAATCGAGGAACGAGTGGAACAGGATATTCCGGATAACGCAAAACTGAAAAATGAATCGGTCACTGATGAACGCGATGAACGACGCTTTTCCATATGCGGTCCCGAAACTAAAGCATCTGATGGTTATTCCAAGCCGCAATTTACTACTATAAATAGTCTCGTTAATGAATGTTGCACAAGCACGGCTAGGTCGCCTGGTGATGTCATTCAACAGCAATTAGGTCACATGGTTCCGACGAAAGGAGTCGAAGAAGTGAGTTCCCAAGAGATTAAATCCCGGGTGTACTCAAACAAAGATCCGAGTCCAGCGACACCATTATTGAAGGCTTGGCCACCAGTAAGACCATCACCGGCGCTGCCTGTCACCAGCAAATATAAACCCACACCATTTGGAGCATTAGATTGCAACGGAGTTGGTCGAATGCATGAAGCTGGTGGAAATAAAAGCACGGAAATGTTGGCTCCTACTAAAGAAATGGAAGATATGAAAGCACAACATCAATCTGCATTGGTTGAGCGGCTTTTGCAACGCACGGTCAAAGAAAATTTAGCCGACACTCGACAAGATATTTCACCAGATGCGAATATTAACATCAAAGGAGGCAAACGGTTGATGGTTTACACTCGCCACGCGAATAAATCATCACGTAAGATCATTCTAGCTCTTCTGAATGTTGAGTGCATGTCTTCAAATTCATCAGGAAGAAATATACGAATCACTACCAACAATAAGTCAAGGCAACAACGGTAAATAGAAAATGTTAGAACCTAAAAAACTGAATAGGGCAGAGCACCATATCGTATTGAAACACGGAAACGGTCCACGCTAAAGACTGAAGGGAAATTCAGATATTAATTTAACTTGACTGATTGACGTGCTGAAAATGTAGCAGGTTTGTATCCCTCGCGGTGCAAGAATTTCGTATCATGATTCGCAAAGGCTCAGTGCGCGATACCATTTTAGTGATTGAAATCATGCTACACGAAACCCAATGATTAACCTGAAAGTATATTTTTAGGTGCTTGTGCTGTATGTATGTATAGGTGTATGCATGTGTTTGTATGGGCGCGTGCATATGTATGTATGTACGTACATACGTAGGTATGTATGCATATATGTATGGTATCAGAAGCCGGGACCAAGCAAGCCCGAGAATGCGCGTTAGCAAGTTCTCCCACATACCTCATTACCGTTACGATCAATTTTGAAAAGTTGTAAGCAGAACGTTCGACTTTCAATCGAACGGTTCAAGGTTCGAATTCTATCAAGTTTCACATTTCGGGATATGTGCTTAACATACATCCACAACACAACCAGGTATAAAGAGGGTACCGATAACAATAGGGAAAAACTGCGGCAGCTTCGAAAGTTTATAGCCTAAGAGCATGGTCAGTGGCATTGTGCAATACTTCTGTATTGTACAGATAACAAAATCGTGCTAACGCAAAAAATTGAGTGCAATCGGTTAGAACGATTTTGGGCAATTTTTCGTTTCTGATAGAATCTTCGTTAGACCAAGAGAACGTGACTAAGTAGCATTTTACACACCATCATGTGCCCTTCTTTTTTCATGTCTAGGCCTGGGCAGTCTGGCACTGACTCATCCAACGTTCAATATATGACTGCGCTGTATGTTGCCTGGACCCAGGTTTATGATTTTATACATGCACTGTAAATATCATCATATCTTAAATTTAGATGTTTTGAATGGCTTCTTCATGTTGCAAGCTCACACTCGATTCTTGCCTTCGATGTAGTATGGTCTTTTTTAACGATTGCATGATCAAGTATGATATTTTTATGGCTAACCAATACGAAGTGATGTATTAACAGCGTAAAACATTTACCGCTAAACAGATCAAATCCCAATAGATTTCGTTAAAAATGTCGTTAAACGAATAAAATCGTTTCTCAACATCTTTTATACAATTTACGATTAAATCTAATTCACTGTTCACTTTACAAATATAAATGGATACCTATCGCAATACAGTGGTCTACTTGAGAAGAAAATGCGTGAGCACAAGCCATGTGAAGACAAGATCGGGTGGTAAAAAGAAACAAACACAAAGTAGAAGAATGGATGACAGAACAATATCTACTTCAGATTGTGAGTTGCATTTTTCGGTTCAACTTGTGCTCCGTACAGTTGATTACCAATGTTTAAGGAAATCTTAGTCCTTATCACTGATGTGCAACTCGAATATCATGTTGAACTGAGACATTTAAATTGGTGCAATACTTAAGCCCTCCTATCAGCATCACCAGTTCTGCTAGAATGGCTCATGGAGAGAGTTCAATCTTAGTATCGAACCCATTGCTCAATGAGTTAAACCGGATGGATTAGACTTCCACCGCAACCGAAGTATCAAGGACTTGTCAAGTCCGCATGCAAGAGATAAAATAAACCTCCAAGTTTTCCTACTCCCAACCCTCGCATCATAATGGCCTTACAATTTACGTAAACGCTAGGGTTGACTGCGCTTGACAGGTTTTACCTAATTACTAAATAATGAATACATCAACGAAATAGTTAGTTCAGCTTATATCAGTTTCGTGAAGCTAGTTCCAAATGTAAATCGGAAAAACCGTAATTTTACAAGCAGCACAAGCTGGAGATTTAGAAGGTATGAATCTAGAGTTAAAGGCAGAAAAATTTTGTGCAGCAAGACGCCACTAGAGCTTTTCCTTTTGAACTTTTCAGAAACATTTTCCGCAAAACGGTATCCCGAAAGCAGTGGTTTAAATCAGCGATTTCTGCTACTGTTTTAGCCAGCGAAAGGGATTCTAGCTGCCTACATTGTTGGATGTCAGGTACCAGCCTACTCTACAGTCGGTAACAGTAGTTATGACGGGCTTGTAAAAACCATTCGTGATTATCAATAGTTAAACGTAAATTGGTGCTAAATGTTGTTGCCCGTAGCGATTATCTCCGCCTGAGTATAATGGAAAGGATCGCATACAGTCGACTGCTGCCTTGCCCGGTGAGCTATAATCTCCATATGCCGAAAATACTTTCGTTATGCAATGGTCATTACGTTAAACTACATATTCAAGCTGATATGAAACTGGTTTTAACCGAACTGCTTCAGATTTTATTGGAAAACTATAGCGATTTTGCTTTATTTACACTCCACAGTAACCATTCGAACCGTCGTTTTGAGGCTCATACTGGCTTTGCTTGTTTTCGCACTCCTGATGTCCGGACTGATGTGGATCGCTGGAAAGCAATTCATGGTTGAATTCAGTCAAGATTACACGATCGAAGCACCGTTGTACCCCGTGTCCCAAGCATGAACGCGATAAAACAGAACGCCATTTGCCTACACCACAAGACATGTAAAGGAATAATAAATAAAAACAATTACAATATTTGAATTTCAAAACCTGCTACACGAAGTTTGTACAACGAAACATTGTTCAAAAACAAAATCAGGTTAACAAGTTGTGCTTGTATGCCACTGTTGAATAAGGCTGGTACGACCAACCTGTTCAATCACATGAACCCACACTCATGTAGACAGGGTTTAAACTCATGACCATGAACGAAAATGAGCTTTTAGAATCAGGTTAAATTCTCTAAAAGTAAGACTATGGTTGTTCCGTTTCGAAGTGCTCACATGCCTGGCAATTACACATTGACAAATGTTTGGTTAATTACCGTCAACATGTGTAAACCGTAAGATTGTTTTGTTTGGATCAGTAGATAAATAGTAAGCAAAGCTATTCCTTTTGTCATATCTGTCTAGGCCTGGGCAACCTGACAGTATCCCAGCCCACGTGAAGTTTATGACTGTGCGGCACTTTACATGGACCAGGCTTGTGCTTTCACACACACACACACAAGCTAAGCTCAACTTTGAAATCAATGATACATGGGGTTCGTACAAAGCAGGGTGTTCGGGTAGACTTTTGCTGCCGTTTTATAAGAGCATTTTCAGTTCACATATCTGTCTAGACCTGGGCAACCTGACAGTATCTTAGCCCACGTGCAGTCTATGATTGTGAGGCACCTTGCCTCGATCAGGTGTGACTTTATAAATCAAAATGTTAATCACGAGAAGACACGTGCATAGAATGTGACAAGCAGACGGGGGTATGACTACTCACGAGCTTCCGAATCAACACTAGATTGCATCCTTGATCAAACAAAATGGTTTCTCCGAGACTAAACAGTAACACAATTCACGTGTGGCTCATGTACTTTACTTTATTTTTGTGCGACCATCTCCTACTGGAGGATGAGTCGGCATCAATGAAGGTTCTTGGGGAATTGGGTACAAAGCGGCGTCCCCAGCACTACTCGGCGTTTGTTCGAGTCAGCTTCTCTAGCCGTTGCACAACCAAATGCTACCTGCAAGGCAGCAAGGAGTTGCCAGAAAGAGGTGGTATAACAGACTCTGTTTCAGGGTTTTCCTCAGGGTTTTCTCACGAAGCCTTTCCCGCAGGGCAGCGGAGGTTGAAAATCAGGGTTTTCCTTCCCTTAGATGAAATGCCCTCCCAGGCTAACGAGCTCCATCCGCCCGAAGCAAACTGGTTTTCAGGCGCAAGTCACTCGCCTTCGCCCCTTCTCCTGTTGGTATAAGCAGTTCCGACGAGCTCGGGGAGCCACTCGTGCAGGCCAGAAGCTGGACTTGGTTGTCAGAGGCTATTTGAGACGCGTGCTATATGGGAGCATTTTATAAACAGTGGGAGCTTATCTCCACTGCCAACCCCGGCAATGATAACCTTTGGAACCTGACAACCTTTAGCCCATGTCCGCCTTCATATCTGTCTAGGCCTGGGAAACCTGACAGTCTTAGCCCACGTGCAGTCTCTGACTGTGTGGCACTGCCTGGATAAGGCTTGTGCTTTCATACCATACTGTACGATGCTTGAATCTAGAGTAGTGGATTCCAAACACAAAAGGGGCACAAAGTTTGACGCACAGATGGCATTCGAATGTCGATTCATTAACAAAGCTTATAGACGAGGTTTAAACGACACGATAAGCATTAAAGACAGCACCACATCGCTAGAAATAACAAATATTAATTTGCCAGATAAACAGGATGAAAAATTTTCAATAAAAATAACGCGGAACTACGAAACTAGCAGAAAAACTCAGACGGAGGATACTGGCCTAAGGTCAAGCGATAACGAGTATAGCGTTAAAACTGGATTTTTACTATTAAAATTTACGCAAGATTAAGCAAACACTAGGTGATTAGAAACGATGTTAACTGCGTGTCTTAAATGGGTACACGGAAGTCTTAATCTGTTAGCAGCATGCAACAGCATAGTACTTCTGTGTCGTGCGGGTAATGCCAGTAAATTGTTCGCAATCTTAAATGAACTCCATGTGAGAAACCGATGCAGTTTCATGATCTTTCATATGTTTAGGCCTAGGCAACATAACGGTTGTCCGATTCCAGGTCCACCACAATGGCCCAAACTATCAGATCGGTAGCTTTTTGATTTACTGAATGGAAAACCCTTAGAAGGCGATGGTGAACGTCCGCTGCCAGTGGAGATGGAAATTCGTTGAAAAGCAGATACCTGGCAGCATTTGATAAGACGTGAGCCGCTTATAAGTTTACGATGTTCACTGGACTTTTGGGGTTAACTTACATCGCTTGAAAGGTAGGCCCCATCGATGAATAAAAAGATCCCTTGCCAAGCGCCTGCCCGGCTTTGATAGTATTATCCGTAATTACATAAGGAAAAGAAAGCAAATATGGCAGATTTGTTTTCAAGAGGACATACATGTGATCATGAATACAACAAGGTTATCCGCAACAAGTGCACCTACCTAAAAAGAGGGAAAAAAAGAATTATGAAACTTGTTTGGTGGATGAAGTTAATTCGGTGCCGAAATGCTTGTTTGCCTACATTAGACGTAGAACTAAAGCTTCTGTTCGAGTGAACATGAATGTAAAGCAGTTCTCGCCGCTCAGTACAGTTCTGTTTACACAGAGGAGACGTTCCCAATTTCTTTGATTCATTAGAGCCGCGCCGAAATGCCGGATATCTCGAGGTTGCCAGTGATGGTGCAGTATTTACTTGACCGACTCGATGTACACTCAGCACCTGGTCCGGATGGAATACACCCAATGATTTTAAAGTTTTGTCGGGTATCATACACAACACACTGGAGCCAATCTTTAGTTTATCCTTGAGGTGTGGTAGATTACCTCAAGATTGAAAGTACGACATTGTCAAACCAATGTATAAGGGCGGTGAAACCAGTGATCCGGCTAACTCCCGGCCGGTTAACCTAACTTCGGTTGTTGGGAGGACTCTGGAATGACTGCTGAAAAAATAGATTGAAGATTTTCTCTTTACAACCAGTCAGCTAACACCTGTTCAGCAGGGTTTTACGCAAAGACGGTCATGCGCATCCAATCTCATCACTACTCCCGAGCAATGGTGTGCTGAATTTGATCTGGGCCACCTGGTAGTCACTGCCTTCATTGACTTAAGTAAGGCGTTTGACCGCGTTCCATTTAAACGTTTATTGCTCAAGCTCCGTGCTCTTGGTGTAAAGGGACCAGTTCTAAATTGGATTAAAGACTTCCGTATTGACCGTTATACACAGGTCGAGGTTAACGGAGTTAAATGGTAGACTACACGCCCAACTTCCGGGGTTCGCGGGGATCTATTCTCGACCTCCACGACTCATTAAATCTGAATCGTCTCATTTTTGCCGATGATCTGAAAGTTTAGGGTACAGTAAGCTCTTTCAAGAACGAATTGGACAAATGGTTTGATTGGACGGTTAAGTGGCAGCTTCCTGTAAACCGACAGAAATGCGCAGTAATGCCTTTGGCGTCAAGCACGCCTGAAGGTGCGTACTTCATTGGGGATCATCAACTAAAATGGGTTGATGTTGAAAGTGACCTGGGTACAATTGTGACACGGTCGCTTAAATCCAAGGAGGATACGAAGAGAAAAGCTGCTGCCGCAAACCGCGCATGGTGGGCTATTAGTCGGTCGTACTCGGCGATTACTCCACGAATATTTCGCATTCTTTATTCCACATACGTGAGATGACTTTTGGAATATGGTTTGCCAGCAACCTATACACATACTAAGGGAGAACGTGACCAGCTGGAGAAAATGCCACGGCGGTCGATGAAAAGAGTACAAGGATTGAAATTAATTCCTTATGTGGAGTTAAACGCATCAACCTCAAGTCGCTCAGTATTCGGCGTGTGCGATAACACTCGCTGCTATCTCGTCGCATATTACTGAAAGCTTATGATGACGAGCTGCGTGAGTTTTTCCCTTTGCCAACATCAGAGACACAATTACACCGATAGCATGTTTTGAATGCTCAACTGATATACAGGGCGGTGAAACCAGTGATCCGACTAACCAGCGACTTGTTGCCGAAACTTCGTTAGTTGGTAAAACCCTGGAATGGTTGAAATCACCTATTTTATTTTCTACTACCGTTCAGTTAACATCGGTCCGGGCCGGTTTTACGATACAGTGCTTATACGAATCAAATCTCATCAGTGCAAGTGAGTACCGGTGCTGAACTCGATCAGGGTCCCCCAAAAGTTTTGATTAACAGTGTCTCATTCTGACGTCTACTGCTCAAGCTTCGTGCCCTAGGTTCAAAGGGACATGCTTTAAATTGGATTGCATTTGTCCTGATTGCAGTTATACAATTCGAGGTTAACGGAATACACTTCCGGGGATCCAATGGATACGTTATCAACCCGTTCATCAAGAAGCACAAGCAGGAGCCAGAAAATTTGACAAGCAATATGAAGCAGGAAAAGCAGGCAAGGGGCATATGCAAGAGCAAATGCGCAAAAAGCAGCTGGTTTTTGTAATTTCACTGCATGCGATTTTTGTTTTTTTTAATGAAATAAAACTGGATTAAAAAAATTATAACACACATGATGCCTTGCAGCCTTCTCGTAAGGTTTCCAGCCCGATACTTTTCAATGTGTATGTGAATGTTTACACAGATCCGCTAAACCCACGTTCCCTAGTTTATTCCCGGATAATCTTTTGGGTTTAACTTAAGCATTTCTACTGACAGTACAACCCTCAACATTCGGCGAGTTAGGAGTAGTAGGAACGTTCATCGTGAATGACTCAAGAACCCGTGGCAATGCACTAAAGCAGAACACTTCGCCTAACCAAGTGATTAATGTTCTCAACGAGTCGTAATTTTGTAGAATGCGCTTCCGGATGAGATTTTGCAACAAAATCTGAAAACAAATTTAAGCAACGCGTGGACGTAATATTCCGGGAAGCTGTAAAACATTGACCAGAATTTCGTGATATCCTGCTGGAATATGTTGATAGGTGCAGTACACAAAGTGTTGAAATAACTGTCGTTCAAGATTTAGTTATTAAAGCCGCACGACACTATTTTGCCTCAGTTATCTGTAGGCCAGTAACGAGACTTTTTATGGAACTGCGGTTATTACAGAGGTCATTATTAAAAATGATGAGAAAATAAGCAAGTTCCGGCAATTATTTATTCAAAATTTAATCTTCTTCATTATCAGTATCGAAATTGTAGAACCGAAGTTCGTATGATTCTTTATTTTTAGCGACAACTCGAATGAAATCCCGGAGACCATACTTCTTTAGGTATTTCTTTGTCAGGTATTTAAGATATCTGAAGTTTAATGAGCAAGCAAATTACCTCTTAGAAAGCACGATGTTAGCCGTGACGGATACGTTATTGCCATTTACATCAACATGGACATCCTTGCCGAGATTGTTAACTTTGTTATTAACTTTTATTCTTTCTTTCAGGTATTCACACTGAAACAGAATTTAAATAACTCGAAGCTGATTAGGGAAGGGGTCCCTAATCATAAGTGAGACCTCCCATCCTAATAAAATTACCAAGTGGGTTATGTTGATGATATCATCATCGATAACTTTCGGAGCACAACCAATAGTGAACTGACAAGTTTGCTTCTTTCGAGAAGGATGTTTCACGACTTTCTTTTTCGGCATCTGAAAAAATAAAATTATAAACACAAACCTGCACAGGGGACATCGTGAAAACGTGCAACGCGCTGATTTGCGTATGTGTATTTAAACAACCTGATCTTTTTTATATTCTGGATGGTATTTTTATAATACAATCTACGAAAATATCGAAAAGATTTATAAAACAAGATATTAGGAGATCAATTTTGGATTGAGAAACGTTAAGAAATTTGCTATCATATATATTTTTCATTTGAGAAATGGATTTTCAGTCAGCATTCTCTTATACACTATATGAGAATATTTTTACAGACGCAGTCACACTTTAGCCTTCCCTCTTTTGGTATGACTGACCCACGCCTATAGTTCGCACAAATCGAAGCACTGTTCGAGTCTTACCGCGTGAAAACTTAGCAAGCCCAGTATAACCGTGTAGTTGGTATGTTGACACAGTCATTCGCAAAGGACGTTGCTGATTTAATTTACAACCGCATTGTTGAATATCCGTATTATGCAATTAAACGTGCCATAATTCCATGAACTTCGTCTACTGACTAGCAAAACCTACGAATGCTTTTGTCAGGTGTAGAAATTTGTGATCACACTCCATCACAACACCTAAGATACATGCTTCAGTTACAAGGAGATAAGCGGTGGATGACAAAATCATTGGTGTATTATGGGAGCAGAGTGTGACTACAGAAATCAGCAAAGTCTTATCCAATATGGACAAGCACACCAGTCCATAACACCAAGCTCGCATTTCTGACGAACAATATGACATCACTCGCAATCCTGCAATATCACGCGTAAATCACACGAATGTCAATTAATTTAGCGCACCGATGGAACGAGATTTCGAAGAGTCAAATTTGATGTTCCATAAATTATCCCTGCAAGTGAAGAAGTCGCACAATCTCGCACTAATTCTTTTTATCATGGACCACGCATACGATCCAAATGTCATGCAAACAGTCCAGGTAAACCACGAGACCGGACTTTAGACGCGATAGCTCTGTCGGGCGGCACTCACTTTCGTCCCTTCTACGTTACCCACAGGGCCACCAAAATGCGACTCCTCATCGGTACTGGCAATAAGATTAGCGTCATTTCACCATCGAAAATCATACGCAAGACCCCGTCATGGTAGAGGTTACAGGCTGCGAGCAGCACGAAAATGTCTATATTCGTTCAAATTAGGTTTCAGACGTTATTTTCGATTGATCTTCATGCTTGACGATGTCAAAGTATCAACTCTAGCTGCATATTATTTCTTTTGTCATTTTGATCTTTCAATCTACAAAGCTGGACTCACTCACTCACTCAGTCCTCTCCGTGCCGGGTGGCAATTGAGGCGAAGACAAATTCACGCCAGTGGTTCCGGTCTGCCGCTGCTTCCGTTGCCATCTGCACCGTGAATCCTTGTGCATGTAGTTCGCGTTCCAACGTTCTGCGCTAGGTTTCCTTGGGTCGTCCCCTTTTTCGTTTACCTTGCGGACGCCAGTGAATGGCTACCTTCGTATGCGAACTGGGGTCCATCTTGCAGACATGGCCGAACCATCTCCACCGTCGTCTTTTGACTACGGTAGATACCACCTCCAGACCAGTTTTTCTCAGGAGTGTGGTGTGGTTCCGCAAATCCTACCCACCACGATGCAAGCTGAGCTGGTTGGCTGACCTCTCATCCAACAGGATGTCAAGTTTCGATTGCCGATAACGCCATATTGATTTATCGATTTCCTGTTATCGTTATCACTCGCATTCCACCGATTTTCTGTTCGATACCTCAGTGAACAACATTCATCTGTTGAATACGATTTTGGTACATAATCAACTCACCCGTTAAACATATTACATTCTGTTTGCCGTGCCGTGACTTCTCAATTCGATTTCTTTTGGGATTCGCATTTCAATTCAATTCCATTACAAGGAGCTCTTCATTCAAAATGGTGTGTGGCCGAAAAATCCGTAGAATCCTTCTCAACCACTTAGTTTGAAACACGTTCATTCTTCGCTCAATAGCAGCGGTCGTCTTCCAGCATTCCGATGCATACAGCAACACACTCAGAACGTTGCTCTTGAAGAGTCTGATCTTCGTGTTAATGCTGAGAGTGGAGGATTTTCAAATGGAATTCAGCATGCAGAATGCTTGGTTCGCCTTCCCGATCCTTCTTCTGACCTCATCTTCACAGTCACCATTTACAGTCAGTTTGCTCCCAAGGTAGACTGTATCTGTAACCTCACTGAGCGGTTGACTGTCCACGAACACTGGTGGTTGCTCCGGAACATTCTTCCGCATTACCTCCGATTTGCCAGCGTTAATTTCTAAACCCACCGTCTTGCCAATTTCGGATAGTCGATCGCTCTTGCTCTGGATTTCACTGATCTTGCACGCCAAGAGGGCAACATCATCCGCATAGTCCAGGTCTTCTAGCGGTCCCGCTGGGGTCCATGGAATGCCTGCTGCCCTGCCATCGGTCACCTGTCTCATAGTCCAGTCTATTGTTAGGGAGAAGAGTATCGGTGAGAGGATACATCCTTGCCTCACTCCCGTACGAACCTCAAACTTCTCAGTGAGCATTCCATTGTGAGCGACTTGGCATTCAAACTTCTCATAAAAGGTTTTTATGAGATTTACTATCTTTGATGGTATACCATAATGGCAGAGGATTTTCCATAGCTTCTGTGATTCCCTCATCCGAAGCATTCGAGTACTTACCCCTGACATCCCATCCGCGTTCACTGACTTACTGACAGAATTTTCGAACCGTGTTCGCAATCTACTGCTGTTACACTTGACGTCAAACATCACATTCTGACCCGTGGTCCTCCAGTGTATAATAGACCCCGTCGTTTGGTTCTGAACAAGTTCGATGTAACCATGGATTTGTCCCATGAGCCAGGCAAATCTGAACGCAGAAATAAACTATATTTGATAGTGGTATGTGATACTCGGAAGCACTGACATAATATCCGCTATAAGAGGCTGTATGCACGAAAGACATTGTACATGTATCTTGACGTAACATCGCTTGTCTCATAAGCTAGCAAATCCAAAGATAGAAATATACTCTCTTCCGTAGTGGTATGCGCTACTCACATCCACCGACAAAAATTTCTCGATGCTCGATAGGATTATCGGATACTTAGAGTTTTCACTACTAAACTGAGCTCAACTGGAATAAAAAAATTAAACGCGGTCATATGTTTTTTAAGAGTTGTACGAGTACTCGATTGAATAAATGCAGCTTTTAGATTCAACAATTGAAAATTTCGTTACTTCGATAGAAAGGTTCATTTTCTTGCGAATTCGACAATCAAGCAGTGCGATAGACTCTATCGGATGTGTGGCCATCAAATCAACCGAACTGGGAATTAATTTCTTCAAAAATGTCATCAATATTATTTAATAAATTATAACACTATCTGGTTCCTCAATTGAAAATGTTTTCGTTTCATTTAATGACCAATTTTGACGCGAATATTTCAAAAAATCTAAGTGTTTGACTAATTTATTTGTAAAAAAGATCACGTATTGATGCAATCAATCAAAAATAACAAATAACATCATACATATTGGTAATGTGCACTTATTCGAAGTTCGGTTTTATCTCCAATGGCAAATCTTTGTTTATCATAGTTTATAATTAGTTAAATCTACTATAAGTATGCCCGAATTTCATATCTGCACATATCGCGAATATCAATGCATGCGCTCTCTTTCAAGAAACTTGGTTTCATTCAGCAATTGACAATGAGCTGATGTATAATGACGCACCCTGCTGCTTTTATCATGGTCGGAAATGTTTTGAGCGGCTGGTTCTACGGGTGGTTTTAACTGCTTTAATCATTCGCGACTATCGGAAAGGCATGTTAGATTCCAGATAAGTAAATCAAACGCCTAATATTATCATAATGTATTATTGGTCAAAAACGTCTAAACATACATCTAGTGACCTTATTGGCGATAAATGGTAAATTGCTTATCGGTAAATAAGTATTTTACTTTTGAGGCCGATCCGGATATGCGCACCAGGTTGCCTTCGAACTGCGAAAACGCATTAGTCTCGTGATCAATCATTAACTTCACTGCAAATTCCGCCCGAGTAAATTACTTAAAAAGAGTTACTACAAGTCTTTACATTCAATTTCTGAACACATTGTTTAACGGTAAAAAATGACTTCGTTTTTTTCTCAAATACGACTCTCGCAGCAGATCTACTAATGCGATCTAAAAGCATTTACATCATTACATCAGTTTTTCCAAAACAAACATATCATCATCGTAGTCCATAACGGTGATGCAGATATCCGTTGAAAATTGAACTCCCTGGTAGACCGTTGATGTCTGGTTTATAATCAGTCAATATCATAGTTGAACAGAACTGGCAATAACGGAAAGACTTGCCTGACTCCGCTGTGCTAAATATATTCACGTGATTCATTACTGATACCTAGCCTTCGTATAGTTGTGTGTGACTCAAATCAAGCTAACAAGATTCAAGTGGA
Organism: Atriophallophorus winterbourni; assembly: GCA_013407085.1. NCBI lineage: Eukaryota > Metazoa > Platyhelminthes > Trematoda > Plagiorchiida > Microphallidae > Atriophallophorus > Atriophallophorus winterbourni. The sequence continues at coordinate 523 of JACCGJ010017009.1, read as the reverse complement.
CCAAATGTGATAGCACGATGGCTATAAACAAACACGGTCTACGGAGTCGAAGTCATCGTGGAAATTGATAGAACATAATACCATTTGCTTTTCCTATCGTGCAAAGAGCTTAAAAGTCCTGCTGAATTTGTATATTTAGTCTACACATCCTCTCACATGGTGAAACCAACGTTGGCGACTCTAGTGCACATATTCCTTTTGACGGATTAAGGTTTCAAAGTAGTGTGAAATCTTCTTTCCCCTTTCAATCAACATTCCTTTTATTGTTGACTTGTTAACAACTTGAATTTTTGTTAAATAGATTTTGCTTGTGTTTTATTTTCCTTCTACAGTATTTTGATATAAAACATTTCTTTTTGTAATTGTCTTATTGGGAATCTTCTGTTCACATATTTGGTGAAGCCTTTGTTTTAATTCATTGTTTATGCCATTGTCGGTCATTGTTGTTGAATTTGGTTGCCATTTTGGGCACTTGTTATTGGCTTGTATTGTGACACCACTTTTGGGTGTCTTGTCTTTGATA